>JAHBMJ010002686.1:36659-47716 GCA_018398765.1 Chromera velia | reverse complement strand
AGAGAGAGAGAGAGAGAGAGAGAGAGAGAAAGAAAGAAAGAGAGTTCACACTCTCACCGCTACATCGCACGCACACATAAGCACGCACATTACTCAGACTGACAAGCTCGCACAGGTATAGATCGTACACGCATGGACGGAGACACACACACACACACACACACACACACACACACACACACACATACAGAGAGAGAGAGAGAGAGAGAAAGAGAACGGAAGATCAGATAAGGATGTGCTAAGGAATGTTCCCTTTCCTTCAAAGTTTCTAAGGCTTTCATTTCATTCACAGACAAATTGTGCAGTACAAAAAGAGGCAGTGGCCCTGGGCAGTAACCCCAAAGCAGGCAAGCAACCCAGAGAGTTTTGAGTGTGATTTCAAGCAAGCAGACCTCGTTACACCGCCTGGTGGTGACCGTCGTATAAAGGAATATGCAGGTAAACACACACCGAGAGACAACCATACACACTAGCATATACAGGCCCTGCGGTAGAGTGGAGCGGGAATATCATAGAGCCTTTCAGAAGAAGCTCTCACGTACGTACAAAAACACATGAGGCAGAAAGGCCAACACAATGAAATACATCATGGATATAGTCCTGATAAAGCCTTGAAGTACAAGCTGCCCACATTCTCTCTCTCTCTCTCTCTCTCTCTCTCTCTCTTTCTCTCTCTCTCTTTCTCTGTCTCTCTCTCTCTCTCTCTCTCTCTCTCTTTCTCTGTCTCACTCTCGCTCTCACTCTTGCTCTCACTCTCGCTCTCTCTCTCTCTCTCTCTCTCTCTCTATACTTCCTGGCCTCATACATATACATATACACCTATATACAATGTCATACAGATAAACATATGGAGAAGCAAACAGATAGGTAGGCAGGCGAGCAGGAAGGCAGGCAGGCAAACAGGCCATATTTTCATTCTAGGGGAGGGGAATTTTTTTACAGACAGCAAGACAGACCTACAAGACAGACAAATAGTCAGTTACTGTGATTGTTTGTCGCTGCCAGTCGATCAGTGGTTTAGTCAGTCAGTCAGGCAGTCAGTCAGCCAGTCTTTTGCCCTTGCGCTTCTCCTCAGAGTCTCAGCACTCCTGCACTCAATCAATGTGCACCCGGTCACTCAAAGGAGACGAATTTCAATATATACATAGCCTAAGGGACACAGAAAAATGTGGAACGGAGAAAGCCGGACAGAGCACACGAAGATAAAACCACATCACAGACTGGCATCCACGCACATAAATACCACAGATTTTTTTTACAGGGGTACCGTGCATCGAAACGAGTATCGTGGACAGCAACGGGGGGATACTTTAAGACAGACATGCAGACGGACACGGAAACCCAACACGCCTACTCATTCACCCATTTACTCAAAAACACAAGGATTCACAGCCTAAAGTCAGTACAGACAGGAAATCACATATATTGCATGGCAGGCTCAAACATTACTCTATGACTTTTAGGGGTTATACATAGGGTATGTTAGTGTTAAACATCACCCCTACATTAAAAACCATTTTTTTAGGACTTATTGCATTAAATTACTTCAAACAAAGTCAAAATGTTATCAAAGTGCTCACTGGTTGGCTCGCAATCTGCGATTAAAGTTGTGTCTTTGGGTGATGTCTAGAAAGGGCTCGTAAACTCGTAATGCGAAATATGTAGTAGAATAGAGTAAACACCCCACCCCCCCTTGGACCTTCCTTCAAAAAACAAAATCAAACCGTCATAATGCGATAGTGTCATCACTAGACTTCAATTACAACATCCATCACAACATCAGGGTCTTGAGCAAGGGGCTCTTTGAACGCTTCCTTGACTTTTAGTAGCTCATCTTCGTCCATAAACAGACTTTTCCTGAGGTAGAAGAGCAATCTGCGCATACTACGGGTGAAAAAGAAATGGGGGAGGAGGGAGACATCATCCGTGACAGTTCCGATAAGGAAGAGCAGAGCGAAGGCGAGGAAGCGGGGGACGACGAGGAGGAGGAGGAGGAGGAGGAGGAGGAGGAGGAAGACGGAGAGGAGAAGGAGGAGGAAAATGAGGAGTAGTTTCTTGTTTTTTCCTTCAGAGGAACTAAGACGTGGCCCTTCTTAGTTTAGGTGGATTAGGTCTTGCAGGGGGAGGGGGTGGAGAAGGAAGCGGTTCTAAACTGAGTCAGTAAGTCTTAGACCGAGCAAGACAGTCGAGTGCGTCACACACACTGACTGGCAGCTCATACACGTTGTAGTGCCGTACAGTGCAGTGAGCAAAAAACAGAAAGTGTCACACAGAGACCTAAGACATCAAAAAATTATTGATGGCTTTTTATAAAACATGCTATAATCTTGTAATCCGTAATCAGTTATAAGAGACATACTATAAAAGGGGGGGTATATGATTAGTTTCGCCCGTAATCACGTTTAATTTTACTAGATTTAAGCTTTTTAAGAAGAACTACGTTCCTTCAACCTAAAATGTTTGAATAATTTATGTTTTTTATTATGTGTTTTATATGATTTTACCTATGGAATCTTAATCGTAATTAAAACAGTCAAATACCCTAGAGGAAAGCCATAGGGCCCCCCTGGCGCCCGGCTTCAGTAGCTCGCTCACGGCAGAGAGTCGCATACGCTTGCTAGCAGATTGTTTCTGACTGTCTCCCTTTCATTTATGGAGTCAAATAAACAGGAGGAATACGAAGACAGGAACAGATTGACCACTCACCTTTCCTTGGAGCAGGACAGGTAGAGACCTGACCAAAGGGCAGATCTGCTTAGTCCGGAAACAATATGAAACTCACAATAGACAGATTGAGACGTGCGGAGACGACGTTTGAAGAGTAGTGTTTTCACCCAGCTCTCACTCACTCTCACGCCCATGTCCGTCATTAAGTTGAAGATTTCCCTCATCTATTCACCCACATTACAAAGTCTGATAAAGCTGTCGAACAGCACATCTGATAGCACATCTGAATTCAGACTTCAGAGGCGGTCGAATTTAATCATTTCAATTATGCATGCGCAAAATTTTTACTGCGCGGTCCCATAAGGCGTTTGCAACCCAAAATGTGAGGAAGTACGTAAGTGGCGCGCGTGCGAAATTCGGTGTAGGGGGCGGGGCTCACCTTTACTTTTTTCCTTTCGGTTTGAGCTACAGATACCGTGGCTCGGAGGCCACGGCATGTTGCATGCTTGCGATTTAATTCCGCTTTCCGGGTCGCGTGCACTGGTATACACTTATGTAATGTCCCTACAGGACATGCCGTGGCCCCCAGAGGTGAGATAGGGTGAGAACACTGAGAGGTACGTCCATGATCGTGGTACATGCATGCAACAGGTTCCCCTTAATTCCCATATTAATATATGGTGCATGACAAAACCCTCAATCATGGTTGTTGGCTGCGCAAAAGCATAGCCACGGCATCTGTAAATGCCGTAGAGGGTCGGAGACGGCTGGACGGGCTTCAAAACGGTTGAGAAGAAGAAATAAGAAGAGCTCTGCTATTAGATATGTTTGCTAATAAGAAAATTAATGATGTACAAGGACTTCGCTAACACATGGTGTTAACGTGAATAAACGTGAAAGAGAAAATGAAATTATAACTGTAGCAATACATTACGGATAAATCTTTAACAACTTATTTTTGTTTATAAAAAAAAAAATCACAGTGCTCCCCGCTTAAATCTACTTACATTTTTATTTTTTATTTACAGAGTCAATATATAAGTCTTTTACATACAGATACATATGCTGTAATGTTTCTTTCATTTACTTTTATTTATATTTTGGCCATTCTAGTAGTAGCATAGTAGCATATATAGTAGCCAAACATTATATACGCCTTCTATTATCAACTTGCTCTTTTAAATCATCTAGCTGTGACTGAGACTGTGAGCTAGTCTATAAAATATTTGAACACAACGTTATATCAGTCCCAAACTACACGCTTACTACGCTTGCTGTATTAGTCGCTGTAGTTGATTATGCTCACTTACTCACTCACCAACATACTTAGTCACTGACTCACTGAGTCATTCTTGCTTTCCTCACTAATTCACTCACTCACTATCTCATTTGCTCACTCACTTACTCCCTTATTTTCCCTGTCTCTCTTCGATCACTCACCGATATGCCTAAAGTTAACGGCTTCCATTAACACTCTCACATCCACATGCCCGAACGGCTTTTGTTCACACACTCGCTCTCTCTGTCTCTCTTTGTTTATTTCTATTTACTCACAGGCCTTAGCGGCTTGAAGTTCTGTTTACATACTGAGTCTCATTCTCTCTTAGTGACAGGCTGTTTCTATTTATTCAGGTACCCACATGCCCATGCAAATATCTTCTGCTGACATGCTTGTATAAGTCCTTGTCCATCTACATTCACCCACACGCCCAACCGGCTCCTGTTTTCCTAGCCTGTTCACACCGGTTCACACACTCGCTTTCCTTGTCTATGTTCATACACCCACACCGTCGTGACGCCCCAAACGGCTTCTATTTACACACTTGCTCTCCATGTTTCTCTTCATTATTCTTCATTGATTCACTGCATGAGGCCCAAGCGGCTTCTGTTCACACACTCGCTCTCTTTGTATCTCCTTGTCTCTCTTCATTCACCCACACGCCCAAACAGCTTCTGTTCATACACTCACTCTCCTTGTATCTCCTTGTCTCCCTTCATTCACCCACACGCCTAAACGGCTTCTGTTCACAAACTCGTTCTCCCTGTCTCTCTTCACTCATCCATAGGCCCAAGTGGCTTCTGTATATTTCTGTTCACACACTTGATCTCTCTTCATTCATCCACAGGCCTAACCAGCGGCCCAAGCGGCTTTTCTTCAATAATACACAATTGATCTCTCTTCATTCATCCATGGGCCTAAGCAGCTTCTGTTCACATACTCGTTCTCCTTGTCTCGCCTGCACGTCCAAACGGTTTCTGTTCATAAACTCATACATACTTATAAACAGGTTCGCTCTCTCCGTCTCTCTTCATTCATCCACCTGCAGGCCTAAGCAGATTCTGTTACTGCATACACTTCTTTTCCATACCCCTCTTTCTCCATACACCCCCACGCCCAAACATTCACCCACACGCCCAAACGGCTTCTGTTCACACATTTGCTTACCTAGCTTTATTTACAGGCCCAAACGGCTTTTGTTCACATCTCTCCCTCTTGAACTCACCAAGCGCTGGACCTATACGCGGTGAGCCTCTCCACAACATTTTAAAGCAAATACTACAGTATCCACAGCGACACACACTATATTATATAGACAATATTTTGTATCCCAAATCCTTAAGTGGAGGTGGAAGGAAGTCAAGAAACCAGGTCCTGAAGAATAATAAGAGGGGCCAAGTAGAGAGAAAGAAGACGGGCAAAAAGAGGTTTTCTGCAGATCAAATTAACCGTTTTTCCTCTTTGTCAAGCGCACTCAGTCGTGGTATGGCTTACTTCTGACTCTCTAAGGCGGCATGTCTTAACTTGCCACTGAGTTTGGTAGTATAGTTAAACAACGGAGCAATTCAGAACAGCTTCACTTAGATGGTGTGCTTTATCGCCTTCCTTAAAAACTATACAGATGATCGAATCTACCTCCAATTCCCCTCCATGTGTGTTTTTGCATATATAGCGATCAGGGTTGCTTTTTTTTTGGCGGCAGAGAAGAGCGATTGCCGGTAGGACGGCAATTGTCAGCAGAGCTTGTCGCCACCGACAGAGTGATTGGTAGTCGATGACAGAGAAAGTTAGAGTTCAATGATAAAATCTGTGAGTTATTATCTGTTAGAGTTAGTCTATGTACACTGTACACAGTCTGTTTATAGGTTTAAACACTGTAACAGTCCGTATATGGTTTTACACAGTCCGATTATAGGTACACATGGAGCAGAGTTGCCAAAAAACATCGTACTACGCCGTATTACAGCGTTTCGTACTGTTCCTGGTGTTTCACGAAAAAACACTGTACTGTATTACACTCTATTAAATAAAAAAATATTTTTTTATAGCCTTTTAGGGCATTATTAGGCCTATTTTAACATCTGAAACTAATTTTAACTACTTGTAATACTTAATTAAATACTTAGCAATGTGTAATATGATATGCATAATATTTTTTACTGCCTGTTCCCCTAAGTTTATCATGCTAGAACAGTAGTAGAACCTATGTGGAGTCAGAATGCAGCACACAGGATACCAAAGCAAAATAAACAAACCCCCAGGCCTCCCCCTCCAACACCCCCACCCCCTCCCTCTACTCCAGAGGCTCAACCACCTCCAGACCAAACGAAGCCAGTCGCTCTTTGATGTCGGATGGATGGAGCGGTCAGAGTTTGACCGGCTCTGTGAGCTGGGAGTGGTGGTCAACAGAAACTCTTGGAGGGTGCCGGGCTCAGAACGTTGTTGGTCCGTGTGGCTGCCCTCCCTCTCCGCTCGTGCACTGGAGGGGTTCAACGTGAAGACATTCCTGGAGGCAATGAAGAGGCCTCTTGAGTGTTCCGTCCTCATCGTCGTGGAGATGGCTTCGGGTGTGTGTCTGTTAGCTTCGAGAGATAACAAGATGTATGCCGTGTGTTGCAGTGTGTCGCCAGGCATCTAGAAATGCTCCGGGTGTCATTACACCCGATATTGCTCTCGTGGCTGTCAGAAGAAGGACTGGAGGCGATACCATCAGAGCGTCTGCCCCACCCTCTGGGCTGCTGTGGCTCAGACTGGCTGACTGACTGACTGAAGACTGACTGATCGATTGATTGACTGATTGATTGATTGATTGATTGATTGATTGATTGAAGAATTAAAGGGCCCTCCATAACTATCGCATATGCTCTCTGGCCATCTCTGCATGAAGTTATGTGAAGAATCTTGTAAATGTTCTTTTATATAAATTATTATCCTAAACTTTATAGATTTTCCTAGGATGGCTTTGGGGGGTCATTGTACCGTAATCGTACTATGCTTTAGCTAGAATTTCAAAAAACACTGTACTGTACTTTGGCAACCCTGACATGGAGGTGCGTAACACTCCGTCATAGGTGGCATAGTCTAAGGAGGTGCTTCATAGCTCCTACAACCCGCTTAAGGCCATATCTAAGAGTCAATGAGTCATTAAGAGGGATAGTTCTATGGCTAGTATGCTTTCAAATTGTGGTATGTTTACAAATATTCTAAGTCAAATCGATGAGTGCCGTCCTGCAACCATCATCTAAAAACAGAAAAGCGGCGCCCATAATGACTGCAACTAGCCCAGACAGAAACACTTGAACCATTCTAACAACGGAAACAGTCTGCCTCAAAGTTTGGGGCCAACTTTGGGCGGTCTCCCCAGTCGGGTGCTCCGGCTTCCAGAGAAAGACCCACGGCAAGAAGCTGCTGCCTGAGGCCTTGAAGGCTAGCCTTGAAGGGCTTCTAACTCTGGAGACCCAGGGGGATGGAGATTTGCCACAGCGGCCATCTGCAAGCAAGCTGACATGAAAGATTCTGAATCAGAATGCATTAGACATACTAGATAATCAACATCTTCCCACATTCATGCAATCAGCTCAGATCAATAGAACACTCATTGAATCTACACGTATACTCACTGCAAACCAATGATGAGTAGAGCACTGACTGCAATTAAACCAATGAATCCACACACAGTCACATATATAAATACATACGTACATATACATAGTGTCACTTCTAGGTGTCACTTTCTTTTAAAAAGAAGAATACAAACGGAGGGCTATAATTGGGGGCGCCTAGGATCCAGGTCTTACCTCCGGCGTCACCCATCGCTCCCGTATCATTTTATAGTGCAAGCGCCGCAGCCAGTTCTTCTTGAGTAATTAGAGAAGCCCCCGCTGTGCCTCTATCCCGATTTCGGAATCCGCTGGGATCAGCGGTAGACAAAACCAGCCGTCTGCTCCCAGCTAGGCTCCCAGACCGTCACGGTCAGGGGCACCTCCACTGCATTCTTTGAGTCGTTCATTCTTGAACCCTCCCAGAGTGAACCAAGTAGCTTCTGTAGGGCGAACACAGGTTGAAGCACAAAAATAAGATATTCGTTCTTTTTTTAAAGGCTAAGTAACAGACTAACACAGTGATACCGCAACATGTTGTCACGTTTGAGTACATAGATAATAAATATATTTTTTTAAATATTTTTTATATTTTATATATTTTTTTAAAAAAAATAATTATCAAAAGGCTATAAGAATGTTATGATCACTTATAAAAGAGTTTAAAAGCATTTTATAGCAACTGCACCGCAGGCGATTTTTTTTTTTTTGAGACCCATTTTTTTACTTTTTTTTTTTTCGGCAGTGACTAAGTCAGAAATGTCCATTACTGGCAGACCGGCAATTGACGGCAGCAAAGGGTCATTACCGGTAGCGATCACAACCCTGGTAGCAATACATCAAAGTTAAACAAAAGGTGCATATTCGCCATGCACGCGCTGTATGGTTGCCGGAAAACGTGGGTCCCAAAAGGTAAATATAACCCGATTTATTGGTAATTCGACTTTTTTTTTCCATAGGTGCGGCTAAGGGCCTTAATAGATACCATGGCCAGGGGCCACGGCATATAAAATTTGCTTTTCGAGGCCGCCGCAAAAAATGCTCTCTTCTGTTGTATGCAAATGTTTGCAACTCAGACTTCTTTGCTTCCTGTGCTCTCCTTTATAAAAACCTCGATGATCACTTTGCACGATATTATCCGGTGAAAAGTTTTTCAGTGACTTATCACCCGGTGAGAAGTCTTGATAAACTGCACTCTCTTTCTTGTTCGGATATTTAATTTTCTAGTTAATTTTCATATAGGGTTTTAGTTAAAGTTTAGGTTAAAGTTAAAGTAAGGTCGTATAATGAATGTGCCTGTTAATGCAAATGTACGTATGCCAATGCTAGCCAATGCTAAAATACAGCCGGTACACATTCCTAGCATATTACATTCTTATCCATTGATATGCATTGATTGATTCATTCATTTAAAGTTTGATATTTGAGGCACATAATTTATGAACAGAACTAGAATATATGCAGCTAAAAAGAGAACGCTTTAATTACCTTTTCTAATTTCCAATCATAAAATTCTCTGATTCATAAAGAATCATAAATACACTAGTGAACATATGTTTAAATTAAACGATTTATCTAACGATTTGTAAATTAAGAGTGAATCTGGTATTATTCTATCAATCAATTAATCAATCAATCAATACAATTTTAATTGTTGAAGAAAAATAGTTTACTCTGTACTGTAACCTAGCGCCACTGGGATATGCCTCACTCTTGCTGTTCAGTATTGTTCAGTGGTTTTTCCCGAACACCATTCTCGGAAAGCTTCACCCCTATTCCAAGTGCGTCCCCAGACTCTCTGCCACGCTTGCTGGGTCGTCTTCGACAGAAAGAATCTGGAGTGCCCCCCCCTCCCAAAGCAGTGTGAGTGAACGGATGAAATGAATAAGGCAATAAAAGCAAGCGGATTAGCGCATCAGCCCCTGAGGCAGAGGACCCGAGCTCAGCTGAACAGAATTCTGAAGGCTTCGCCCGGAGGGAGGAAGGGACATAAAAAAAGCTTCAGACGAAGTCAGTTGGTGAGACATGAGTGTGCTTTGTTCATCTTCTCTCCATCTGTTTGCGTGCGTGCGATTTACTCTTTTCAGACCAGGGAGATTTTGGCCATGTAGGTGCAGTCTCCTTTCCGCGGTCGTTGAAATTTGGTGATGCGGGTGAAGCCCCTCTCCCTGTTCTCGAACCGCTCTGGGGCCTGCAGGGAGGAAGGAAGGAGTGAAGGAAGGAAGGAAGTAGGGGGGAATCATGGGACAAACTTGATTGATGAAAGAGAAGAGAGGCGCCACAGTTGCAAGGCTCTCTCTCTCTCTCTCTCTCTCTCTCTGCTACTGTGACTCCCCCCTTCTCCCCTCCTATCGACCTCTTGATGCATTCTGCTGTGGATTAAAACCGCCAAAATTCTCTTCCGTACATTTCTCACCCATTTAAACCTTTAGCCTATCACCCTTCTTTGTTCACACTCCTTCACACACAGACATGCACACAAACATTCACACGGAATAGAAATAGAAGCGAATAGAGGGAGGCAAGTGGCCACAAAATGAAAATCCTTGCCGCCGTCCTTAAGGAGGCGGGGGGGGGGGCGCAAAAGGAGGCAACACAGAAGCAAGAGGAGAACAGGTACGAGGGCCAATTGAACGTCACGCAAAAAGCGAAAGGACACACTGACAGACTGTCAGACAGACAGACAGACACAGACAGACAAGACTGTATGTTTCTTTTTCTCCCTCCTTTTCTTCATGTACACAACCAACGAACAAAAAGAAAGAAAGAACGAAGACAACAAAACAGGACAAACAATCGAACAACGTGGGCAGGGGGGCCGAAAAGTAAGAGTTGAGCGCCCCTTGCCTCTCCACCTCCCGACAGACTCTCATAGACAGACAGACAGACAGACTATATCGTCTTTTTTTTCCCTTTTTCTCCTTCATTCTCTTCTGTTCTGTTTCTTCCTCAGACAGACAGACAGACAGACAGACGGACAGACAGACAGACAGACGGACAGACAGACAGACAGACAGACAGACAGACTTTACGTTTCTTCTTCTTCTCCCTCCTTTTCTTCATGAACACAACAGACAAAAAGAAAGAAAGAACAAAGACAAAAGAACAGCACCAACAATGACAGACAGACAGGCAGGCACGAAAGGACGATGAACTGTCAAAGAAGACCAACAGCCAGCAACCAGTCAGTTGATCAAACAGAGAGGAAGGAAAAGGACAAGGAACGAGGAACAGCGTAGCGGCAGAAAGAAGAGAAGTCCAGCAAAAGATGAGTACAGAAAGAGCTTCAAAGAGAGTGCAGGTAAGGCAACGCAAAAAGGGATGCAAAAAACGAAAAACACAAAAAAACGAGAGTGCCTTGATGCAAAAAAGGAAAACGTTTCAAAAGGAAAGAAACAAATTTTGAGGAGAGCAGTGGTAGAGAGGAGAAACAGAGAAGACAAAAGAGAGCCGGAGGCGAAGGGAGGGGACCCTGGGGGGGGGAAGGGGGGGGAGGGGGGGAAGGAAGGAAG
>JAHBMJ010002686.1:0-36545 GCA_018398765.1 Chromera velia | reverse complement strand
AAGAAGAAGAAGAAAAAGAAGAAGAAGAAGAAGAAGAAGAAGAAGAAGAAGAAGAAGAGAAGGGACGAAAAGAAAGGAAGAAAGAAATCAAGCAGAGAAGAATCGGGGAGAAAAGAGGTGAACTGGACATGCAATGAGGCAGCAGAGTGGGTTGTTGGCTGTGGGGGAACTGCGGTTGCGGTGGATGACTGCACACAGAGCTCCACATGACATCTCATGACCAGAGATGGGGAGGCATCAACAAGGACAAGCCAGGCATGGACCAAAAAAAAAAATCAAGCCAAGGACAGACAGATCCACACAGTCGGTGAGGCAGACGAGGAGACGAGACAGGAAGAGAAAGACCCGACAGGAAGGGGAGATTAACACACATGGCCCCCCTCCCTCCGCCTTTCTAAAAATCAGAAGCAACTGGGTACGTAGGCAGACAAGCACTCTTTCACTCTTTTGTAGCTACGAACCCACACATACACCTCCTCTTTCCTTTCTTCCTTCCTCACTCCATTGCTGTAACGCCTGGTTCCTCGAGTCGCCTCACCTTCTCCTTTGACTCTCACCTCTTGCCTGCAGGGCGCCCTCCCCCCTTTTTTTCTTTCTATCCGGCTCCATCTACCCTATGCAAAAAAAAATCGCCGTCTCGGAGACGCACGCACGTTTCATGTCTGTCTTTCATGTGCATCACTCCAAGTCTTCGCCAAACGCACATATCTGCTTACACAGAAACCGGCTGACTCACATTCTCCCACAGTTTCTCAAAGAGCCTGTAGTTGTAGAAGAAAGCTTCCACTTTCGGCTTTTGTGATGGAATTTGTCTCCTCGCTTTGGAGATGATCTTGTCGGCCGCCCTCTGCACCTTCTTCGCCTTCCCGAACGTCGTCACAATCTCCCCATACCTCAACAGATCCTGCACCTGATTTCGCACCATCGCCCGGTAATGTGCGGTCTTTCTATTCATGTGACCTCTCAGGCCGCGGGAGTGCGCCTGAAGCACCGTTGCTCCCTCTCCCCTCTCCCTCTCGAGGGGAGCCTCGGAAGCCCATGAAGACACACGGGGAGCCTTCGCGAAACTCCGTGAAGGAGCCAAAAATCCCAGAGACGCATGAAGCAGAGCCTCACTTGGAGGAGACGAAGACAAAACGTCTGCAGCTGCCGAAAGCAACAGACAGACGATCACCCAACATCGAAGCATGGTCTCACCGAACCATCAACTTGATTCGGTAGGAAGGTAACGGGAAACACCAGGTAGGTAGTCACACGGATTCTGATCCTTCAGTCCGACCAGCTGGAAGAATAAGACTCTCACCCATTGCTCGAAGCAAACCGTGATGAACGAACGGATCTGATCGACAATGATCGACAGCCCATGCAGAGACCGTCAGAGACACGCGCGTGAGCAACACTAGCTCGAAAAATGTCTAACTCCAAAATGTCATGCATGCATGTGGCGGCGATGCATGTGCATGCATGCATGCATGGCGGCGCGCCATGCAGTTGGGCTTAATTGAACTTTGCATGCCCCTCCGCCCCATTCCGCGCCCCCCTTCCGATGCCATGCATGGAGGCGGCCATGCATGCATGGCACTTAATTGGACCGTCTCGAGGGGTCGAGTGACCGACTCGAGGCCTATTCAGTACATCTCCGATCGCGGATCAGCTGTACCGAGCCAAACTCTGACAGTCTGGAGATGCATTCATGTTGTCGCTGCAGTAGTCGCTTCTAGAAAGTATAACGGGTCCCCTGTGCAGCTAGAGAAAGTGAGGTTCGAAGAGGAAGGGAGAAGGGCACACCCCAGACGAACATCGTTTTTAACTTGACAGAATCTTAGTGTTTGTTTGACAGCTTTGTGATGTTCCCTTCCACTTGCATCTCTCGAAACGTTGCCTCTGCGTCCTCCAGCGTCGGACAGGGGCTTCAAGGTTCATGTCGCGGTGAATCCGCCCGGCGGTTGTTTGCGTCCTTGAACGTCCACCCAGTGCATGGGGAGGACCCGTTTGTGCGCCGCCCCGGTCCCTCAGATGGGCCAGCAAGCGGGTACGTGAGAGTGTCGAAGGGGCAAATCCGTCCAGAAGTGCCAGAGGGTTCTTTTGACAGAAGGAACACAGGGGAGAGGTGGGATGGGGGCGAGGCAAGATTTCCAAAACTCGGAGACGGAAGGAGACGGCCATCAGAGGAGACGGCAACCTCCGTCCCCCCCCATGGAGACATTCTTCACGATTTGAAAAGTCTCATACGACGATGCCCCCTCTCCTCCCAAGGCATTCCCAGAAGAGACCACCTTGAGCAGTGGGAGAATTTTTTCGGACGTGCAAGCGTGGAGTTGAGATCTCTGAAACCTTCTCAGACAGCCCTTCTGTTCACTTCCCTTTTCCATGCCAACCTTCGTATGGGTCGGGCAAAGCAGAAACACCGACTTTCCCGTCTCCTGCTTGGTCTTGTGCGTCAGCTGGAGGCTGAGGTCCTCTTTGAGGCCCAGAGAAATGGCCCCTCTCTGATGAGTTTTGGGTTCAAGAAAAATGACGTGCTGCTTTTGTTCTCTTCAATATCTAGACTCCGGCCTCCTCCGGGTGACCCGATCTTCGGCTTCTTTGCCGATTTTGCACAGAGAGATTACGACGTATTCACCTCGAATGAATTGATAGAGGCTCTGAGAACGTTCAGACGCGCAGAATCCCCCCATCTCTGGCCTTTTTTTGACATTTTCGAGAGAGACCTGGTGTCCAAATCTCATGATCTTGAGGCCAGTGGGGCCGCTTCTGTCTTCCTCATGTGCTGTGGAGAGGATGGATCGCTGTCTGGTCGCACGATGGGAAGAGCCCCTTTTCCCTCTCCAGACAAAAAGGGCTTTCGGGCTGATCTTGCCGCAGCGATGCTCATCCGGCTCCGGGATGCAGCGAGTGAGAAAGACAAATCGGTGTATCTTCTGGGTCAGACGTTCTGCGCACTTTCGCGTCTCTCACCCGAAAATGCTCGTGTCCTCTCTGAGCGGCTGGGAGCACGGGAGCACCGTCATTCGCCGTCTCTTGAAGAAGGAGACGGGGCTTTTGTTGGGGGGATCTCTCATGCGAGGAGAGGAGGGGCAAGGGAAGACACAGCGCCGTTGAATGCCCTGGTCTCTTTCCTTTGCAGGAGAATCAGAGAGGGCGCAGACTCCATCCCCCCTCCTGTCCTCTCCCTAATTCCTATCAATCTCTTCCGCAGCAGATTCCTCTCCCGCATGCTCAGCCCCCCAGACCGGCTCGCTCTTGTGGACGCCGTAGCTGCGGCTGCGGTGAGGAAGATGGGGGGACGAGATTCGGCACCCCAAGAGGTTGGACTGCCTGAGGAGTGGGGGGGCGGGGTTGTGTCTGATTCGTCTGGTTTTTCCTCTGACGCTTTTTTGAACCCTGCTAGTAGTAGCAGCAGCACGTCACCTTTCGATTCCCTTCAATCGCACTCAGTGACTGCAGTCGGTGTGGGAGAAGTGGGGGTTTGGGGGGAAGAAAAGGTACCCGAAGAGGGAGGGGGAAGGAGGAGCGGACCGCCACGGAAGGCGTTAGCCACTGAGGCTCTCGGACTGCACGGCCTCTCCGTGCTGCTCCTCGGCCTTGCACGGACAGGGCACCAGAGGCCGTCCACGTTTGAGCACTTCGCCCCCTCAGTGCTGGAGGCGCTCCAGCTAGCTTCGCCCTCCGCTGGACCTCTCTCGAGAGGGCGGAGTAATTCGAGGACGGCAGAGGGAGGGAGATGGGAAGATGAGGAGGGGGGGGGTATGGAGGAGGCAGAAGAGGGAGGGGGGGGCAGAAGAAAAACAGAGATTTCGCCGTTTGCTCTAATCTTGAAGAGTCTCACAGACGCGTATGCAATGGCATGCTGGAAGACTAGTGATGCGACTGCGTTGTCTCTATTCTCTCGTCTTGCTGTTCTGTGTACTGAAGAGATGGAGAGAGGGAACTTTAATTATGAGAGCGTGTGTTTTACGTTGAAGGCATTCAGTGTGGCCCTGAAGGGGCAAAGCGAGTTGGTGGCATTGGGGGTGAAGGGTTTGGGGAGAGAGAGAGACCGTTCGGTTTCTTTGATGAGACAACAAATGTTGAAAGACGCAGGGGCAGCACTCCGAAAGGTTGGCATCTGTTGGATGTCTTTATCGTGTTCGTTTATTGCCGCATTTCCCCTTTCTTCTTTCCTACTTTCCTTCATTCATTCCTTCTCTCGTTCGTTTGTTCGTTTCTTTCTTTCTCTCTTTTTTCTCTCTTTACTTGTGCCATGTCCATTCATTTATTTGTTCATTCAAACCAACCACATCGACTGATCTGTTTTCAGCCAGACTTTCTCGCCCTTCGGCCTCTGTCCCCCTGTCTGCCCATCGGTCTTTTCTTGCGTTCCACTCTCACGGGACGAAGCTTTCCCCTTGTTCTACACTTCCCTTCCTTCTGCAGATCGGCAAGGGACTTGAGGGACAGCTGAGGGGGCCTGGAATGTACAAAGAGGCACTGGTGGGAATTGACGTCAATGCTTGAACTTAAACAAACCATTTTTGACTTGTGGTTGCGTATCATTCTTTCTTTCTATGTCCAAGTTGGATTCATTCCGTTCGGGCCCTGTGGTTGTATTTCTGAATCCATGTGAAGTCTTTGGTGGTACCGGTTGGTTTCTGGCCGCCCGGTCTCTTTTCCCGTCAGGCAACAGGAAAGCTGATGTGAATCTCCTCCATCCGTTTTTGTTGACTGGACTGGAATTTGTGCGAGTTGGTGCGGGAGAGGCCTGCAGAAATGCCTTTGATCTGGCATGGTCTTTTCGTCCTCTTGTCTCTCTCTTTGTTTTTCTGCTTCTCTGCCTGCAGAGTGCACTTCTTCTGGCGACAGGGCGAGCCTCCTCTCTGTTTTCTGCATCCCTGCTTAGAGAGGCTGTTGAGACGCTGCTCGAATTGGATGAGAGAGGCGGGAGAGAGGGAGAGGGGGGGAAGGAGAGGGGGAGCGGGCGTGAATGGAATGGAGGAAGCGAGGCTGTGGGAGTGATGGAGAGCTGGAAGGGCGGTGGAAACAGAGGGGGGATGTCTGGTTAGTCATCCATCCTTTTTTTCTTCCTTTCTTCCTTCCTTAATTGCCTCCCTCCGTGATTTCTCTCTCCGAACATCCGGGAGAAGTCAAAATAGTCAACCCGGTTTCTCTTTCAATTGAAGATCGAACAAAGTTGCGTCTTTGTTCTGCAATGACTGACTGGACGGGGTGGGGTTCGAAGGGTGGGTGCAAGAACGCTTAAGCCGACCTCTCACACGTGACAGCTAGGCCTCGTCGGTTTTGCTTTTCTCAAATGGCACGCCCTTTCTTCGCTTCTTTCTCTTTCCTGTACCTTTCACGTCTCTTCAATCTCAAGGAAGCAGCCAGACCGTGTAGGGCAGTTTGTGAATAACTTTGTCGCTGTGCTCTTTTGCATCTTTTTTTTGCCGTTGCTGGATGCAGGCGAGCATCTTGTGGGTGCGTTCTCTGCCATTGCCGCTCATGAGACCTCCTCGGGTCTCTGGAGGGATCTCGGAGGGCGTCTCTCTTCTGTTCTCTCCCGTCTCCTTGAGTCGAATGGGAGCGACATATGCGGACAGGGGCAGGGCAGGAGGCCTCTCCTCTTCAGTACCATCGAGCTCGTCCGAATTCTCCAGGCCTACAGGACCCACTCCGAGGTTCCTCCGCCGAGTCTCGTGCGGACAACCGCCAGGCGTCTCCATGATGTGGACGCGACAGCCGCGCTTGCTCAGCTGCAAGCAAGAGAGAGTGATGAGTTGCCGGGATCACATAATCCAAATGGAATGGAGGGGAGGCCGACGACAGCAGTCGCGAGGCGTTCGATTCACAAAGCCTCTGCCGTTCGGAGACTGGAAGTGGATGCAGACATTTACTCTGTGTTGAACAACTACTGCCGCTTTTTGGATAGTTGTGCAGAGCTGAGCATAGATCCCGAGGAGGGCCAGCGGATTGTTGGGAAAGAAAGTACCCGTCAGATTGAATCAAGACATACGATGAAGCATTTGCAGAGAGTGCGAGAGTTGCTTGACCATGCAGAGGCACAAGAGAGGTTTGAGGAGGCGGTAGCAGAGAGAAAGGAAGGTGCGGTGAGGGAGAGGGAGCTTGTCGGTCTAGCTGCAGAGAGACGACGAGAGTGGGAGAGTGGGTTCAAGAGGGTTCTCCGGGACTCCGCCTGTCTAGCAGCTCTGTGGGGTGACTCCAGGTGTCTGGCGTCGGCACTCAATTGGTCGGTCGGTCCTTTGTTCTGTTCATTAATTGGTTTTAGGTCTCTTCGCAGGTCAGCCTCCCATGCTGTTTTCCGGCGAGCCTTGTTTCTTCTTTTCTTGCGCAGATCCTCTTTTACTTTGTGAATCTCTTTCACTGTTCCGCAGTGGTTTTCTGAGTCTCTTTATTTCCTTGTCGGTGGGCGGGATGAGTTTTCACACAGTCCCTCCAGTCTTCTTTGATTCTTTTTTTGTGGAGGGGGTACTTGTCAGAATTGAGTGCATCCTTCGTGTACGCTCATGTTTGTGCCACGTGTCTACTACCACAGGGTCGGTCGGTTGGGAGGTCTTGCGCGTGAAGCGAGTGGAGAGGGATGGAGACGGAGACAAACAAACGCAGGTGGACCGGGAGGACAGTCAGGGACAGGAAGGGTTGGCGGGTTGACGTTCAATCGTCTGGAGAATGCTTGTCTTGCAAGGGCATTTCTGTGTCTCCAACTGGGACTGTCGGGCCCTCCTTCGTCCTCCTCCTCCTCTTCCCCCTCTTTGCCTTCTGAAAACTGGACTTCGTGTTTTGAGCCCACAGCGCTGAAGTGTCTGTTGAGAGGAGCGACTGCCCATGCTGTGGGTCTCTCGAGGCATTCGGGTCCCCAGAAGGCAATCACGAGAGAGGATTTCCAGGACTCCTCAGGTGAGTCTTCCTTTTTAATTAGAGACCAAGAAAGAAAACTGGAAAGACTGCGTACACACGCATACAGACACACACATTTGTAAATAGATGTACACATACATGCACAGGAGGGGAGAACAGACAGGCAGACAGACGGACAGACAGACAGACACACAGACAGACGGACGGACGGACAGAGAGACTGATAGGCAGATAGGCAAGCGGAGAGAGCGAGAAAAATACCAGATCTACTGCCCGATTAGTCATTCCCGAAGGCCGGCTTTTCGCTCTCAATCAATGGGCCCCAGCAGTGCTTACAAAAGCGCGCCACTGTTTCTCCCTCTCTCTCTCTCTTTCTCTCTCTCTCTCTCTCTCTCTCTCTGTGTGTGTGTGTGTGTGTGTGTGTATGTGTGTGTGTGTGTGTGTATGTACCTGCAGGTCAACTCTCTGCCATGGGCCTTCGAGGAGACGACTCGGAGGTAGAGGGGGGACTCCCTGCAGCTCGGTGGGCCTCGGGGGCTCTGGAGGGAGGGGGGATTTTTCACGTCGATGGGTGCACGACGCCGGACGGAAAGGCAAACGCAAAAACGGGTTTTGATCACGTGGAGGTCTCTGCAACAATGGCGGTACGTCGGTCTTTCAGTAAATTGCATGGCAACTCTTTTTTTTATACACGGATAATGCAAGTCCACTCAGCTTTTCTGAAGGGTGCTGTCAGCGGTGTAACAGCCAATCAGTCAATCTAAAACCACAAGTCACTGAAGTCAATGTGCCCGTCAGTCAAGTATGCGACATGTTTTCTTCGGAGATGAATTTCAGAAACGGAAACACTTTGTGCATTCGGCTTTTTCATTTAGGACTCTGTTGGGGTGTTGTCACGAAAAAAGCCGTACGCCCGTTCAGCTTTAGGCCGATTGAAACGATCAACTTTGCCTCATGTGTTGTTTGACTGCCAGTTTGACTGCCTCTAGTTGAAGTGCTTCTGTCTTCCCGTATGCCTGCAGTCTTTAGGAGTGGCCCATTCAAGCGAGCAAGCAGCCGGCGTGTTTCTGATCGACGTCCTTATCAGTCCTACAAACACTTCTATTACGAATAGTTAAGCACTGCATTCCGGCTAGCATTCCCGTTGCGGGCTAGTGCACAGGCAAGTGCCACGCTTTCATGACTGTGAGTATGACTATCATAATGATGATGCCAGTGAGTCATTGGCATTGCTCTTTATTCCTATGATCAGATACTTCCAGCATTACACAACTAGTTACGCAAGGGAAAAATCGGTAATCTCTGTATGAATCTTGCTATAAATACTGTGCGCACAGTGAATACAAAGATGGATATACAATTGATACAAATATACATGAACAATCAATTAATCAATTTAGTCTTGATTTTGCTATTAGTGATCTTCTCTAGGATTTTGTATAAAATCAGTGAACACAGATCTCAAACAAAGTAATGACAACCTAGACTACAACTTACTCAACGGCCGTCCGGACCTATAACATGGAACATAAATAAATCTTAGTTTTTTAGACACTGTCTATTAAAGCTTCAATTGAGCTTCAATTATAACAATCATAATTTAAAAAAAAAAAACCTTTCCACATTAATTTTTAAAAAATCACTGCATGTCTTTAATAGACTTATAGCTTGTAACCAAGCTTCTAACAATAGTTTCATCACAGTATATGAGCAACATTTGAAAGACTTACTTGAAATATTAAAAAAATCTGAGTCCATACTATAGTATAACCCCCAGTACAACCGGAGAAATTAATACTTTGAAACAAAATTTCTGTAGCGAAAATTTCCAGAAAATTTTATGTCTAAAAAGTTTGTCTATGCATTATATTATTATATTAATTAGTTGTATGTGATAAAAAGTTGTACTGCAATCAGAACACGGGTGCCTGCTTGCGTTCAAGTTGCATTGAACGTGCCATTGAATTATTTTTACACTCCTGCCTTCATGATAAGCCTTCCTGGGCGTACCGTGTACCAATGCGATCATGGTGACTGTCTACCCACTGCGCAAGGGGCTGAAAGACCACCACCAGCTCAGTAGTACCACAAAATTGATCGCAGCCGATCATCTCCATCATGCACTGCGCAATGCTAGGCGCAATGACAGTTGAGCAAAAGCACGCTCAGTCATTATCTCACTGTGACTCCCCACTTTGCTCGACTACCCCTTGCCGCCCTTTGATTTTCCCTTTGCTCCCACAGGCGCCTCCGCAGCCTTTGCTTTCTGCTTCTTGGCAGCGGGAGGAGCGGTGGGCTCCTGTACGTCAGAGGCCCCTCTTTTCTCCCCCCTCGTCTTGGAAGACCCCCCCTTTCCTCCCTTTGCAGCGACGCCGTTTCTCCGATTCTGAATGACTCCCAGAGCCGCGTCCTCGTCGTCGTCATCATCACCTTCCTTCGCACTGGCGGCGCCTGAAGCAGTCGCATCAGGCATCGGTTCGTCTTCCTGTCCCCCGCCTGCTGCTGCGTCTGCCTCCCCGGCCTCAGGGGAGGCGCCCTTCTCCTCCGTCTTCGTGTCCCCCCCTTTCTTTGAGGCCGCGCCTGACCGTCCTCCAGCAGCTTGCCCCTTCGACTTTCCGGGGTCATTTCCCGTCTCCGTCTCTGGCATCATCAGCCGCCCCCCCTGTGCCTCCCTCTCCTTGCGGAGTTGCCGAACGAGGGCATCGACCCGCCTGCATGGGGGAGGGACGAGAGGAGAGGAGAGAGGGAGGAAAGAAGAAGAGAGATAAATCCGCAAAAAAAACGCACATACAGTCAAGGGTACGAAGCTACGAGCGACGAGGGATACTGAAGGGCTTTTGTTTCTTGTTTATGGTTCAATGCAAAGAAGTCAAAACGGAGAAACCACAGGAGAAGAACAAAGAGACGGAGGCAGACTGCAATGGAGATTTCCTTCAAAAGAAGGACACCTGCTGCGAGACGACGCCTGGCTGCAATTCCTGTGTAGTGTTTTTTTCTTTCTGTTCCTTTCCGTCTCTGACTCTCAGTCCAACGGTCAGCCAGCAAGACCAGCAGCCCCTCCCAGGCTGACCTTCCGAGATCCTGTGCAGTCCTGGATCTGAGGAACCAGTCAAAACGCCACCGAGGGTCCCGACGGACGAATCCTTTCAAGGCGTCCCACTGACCATACCCCAGGAGGGCAGTCATGTTCAGAAGGTATCTGCACACACACAGACACAGACACAGACACACACACACAGACACACACACACACGCACACGAACGGTTACTGACAAGTGCGGAAGCGCCGAGTCAATTGACCTCATACGATCTTCTGTGCTATTTTGGAACTCCCATCGTGTCAGAAAAGTTGTTGACTTCCAGAAAATTAAAGGCCACCAAATGCGAAGAGATCAACGCGGATCTCCGTCAAGACCTCCTCAGTTATGCGACATCTTCATGCAGGGTTCGAAAAGGCACTGAAGACCGGCAAGTGACCGCATGAGAGACAAAAGACCGCTCCTCTGTCAACACACTTCTCTCACATGTACACTTCCACATTTGTTTTTCTGTGCTCCTTTCAGACTGTGCATGCCGCACGATGGCGTCTCTCCCGCAGAAAGTCGGCTCGACTGATCAAGAATTCAAAGGCAAAGGGAGAAAAGAGTAGAAAGAAAAGTCCACAGAAGTGCAGTCGCCCCCCTCGCCGTTGATTTACCAATGCGACCCACCCTGCCGCTAGGCAGCCTGCCGACCTACCTGTCGTTGTTCTCTGTGAAGGACAGCTGGGGCAAACCCTTCTTCAGAGCCCCCGCACCCGCCCCTCCAGTCGGGGCCCCCGCCCCCTTGGCCTTCGAGGGAGCGACCCACTGCACCTTCAGCTCCTCCCACGGCCTGTCGTACTGACGAACCTGGAGGAAAGAAAGAAAGAAAGGAACGAAGGAAGGAAGGAAGGAAGCAAGAAAGAAAGAAAGAAAGCAAGACAAAAAGAAAGGAAGCAAGCAAGAGGGAAAGAAAGAAAGAAAGAAAGAAAGAAAGAAAGGAAGCAAGAAAGAAAGAAAACCAGAAAGGAAGAAAGAAAGAAAGACGGGTACAAAGAAAGAGAAAGAGAGAGAGAATGTGAAAGAGATGCAGCCATACGTCACCACCACCAAGGATACAATTGAATGAAACAAGTCTTGCTTCCTTCCTTCCTTGTCACCATGTCTTTCACGAGGTCTGCCATTCTTCTTGCAGACCCCAGACAATTGAGTCACCTCTGGAAACAAGAACAAGACTGCAGTTGGTGCCTCCGTGTCTTTCAGATAGATGCTGCAGCAGAGCGAAACGAGGGAGGGAGGAAATTTGGTTCCCCAAAGTCTTCGCAAACGCCTTTGGTATGAGCAAGCTGGTGTTGTCAAAGAGAGAGGACAAAAGGACGGACGGACTTTCTGAAGAATTTCCTGAGCAACTTCCTGGTGCTTCCTCAGACGCCTTTCCCCCTCCTGGATTCGGGCAACGATCTTCTCCCACCCAGCCATCAGACGAGGCCCACGTTCCCAGAACGCAGCTGCGTACTCCTTCACCTGCAGAAAGAAGATTAAAAAAAGAACAAAAATAATAAGAACAAAGAAACCGATCCAACACGCGCGTAGACACTTCCACGTCTCCCCCTCTTTCCTTTCGTTGTCTGCGGACCTGTTTTCGGCATACCTGGAAGATAGCCGCTGCTATCTTTCACCCTCTCGCTCGGTCACGCCAAATCTTTAAATTTACCCTCTGTCCCAAAGCACGGCATGCCCCTTTCGACTCCACTTGCATAAATCAACACCATCGATCGTCCCTGCCTCCCACAATGTTCTCTCCATTTGCTCACATCCCGAAACACAAAAACAAAATCCAGACAAGCAGCAATGCGAACACAACAGCAGAGAGGGAGACAGAAGAACCAAAAGACGTAAAAAAAGGGCCAAGACGTCACTCCACTCCTCTGAAGCCTCGCTTCTCCCTTCTCTTCTCTGACCTGTGCGACAGTCTTGCCGTCCACCTCCGCAGCGATGCGCGCGATGTTTTCTCTTCCAAATTGCTCGCACGCCCTGACAAAAACGGAGAACTCCTTCTTGGTCCAATCCCCAAACCCCTCGGAAAGGAGACGGGCCTTCTCCTCCTGTACCTCTGGGGGGAGGAGGATGAGAACCTGCTGCTCCATCATCTGCTGGGGCTGCTGGGCAGCACTGGAAGAAGAGGAGCTGCTCGCACCGTTGGCCTCATCAGTCTCTTGCTCCTGCTTCTCTTTCTTGTCTGCCGGCACAGGGACACTCACGGTCGCGACCCCCAGGCCTCCCTTGTCGAAGTTCTTCACTTCTGTCTCATGAATCTCTTGGAGCCTCATTCTGTCGAACAACTGCCACTCGTGCATCACTGGGAGACGCGCTGCCTTTGTCTGCTGCACGCACAGAGGCACTCACACACACACACACAAAGCCACGGAAGGAGGCAGTATGAGAAGGAAGGTGAGAAAAAGGAAAGGCGCAGGTCATGGAGTCAAAAAGAGAAGATGCGCATGCATGCCTCCTCGAGCCAGAGCGCCGAATTATGGCGGTCAATAAAAGTCAGGCAGACGTCCACCGAGCAGACACAGACCAGTGCCCAACAAGAGGTACATATAGAGCAACTTTCTCGACCATCCCGACCAGACTGAACCAAACAGGTCTCGATCTTTTGTACAAAGCACAGCAAAAAGATGAACCTCTGTGTGTGTGTGTGTGTGTGTGTGTGTATCCGTGTGTGTGTGTGCGCGTGCGTGTGTGTGTGTGTGTGCGCGCGTGCGTGCGTGTGTGTGTGTGTGTGTGCGTGCGTGTGTGTGTGTGTGCGTGTGCGTGTGTGTGTGTGTGTGTGTGTGTGTGTGTGAGGAAAAAACTGCCCGCGATGCTCGCTGTCTGCCTGACCTGGTGTTTTCCTGTGCTGTGGATTGCTTGTGCTTTCGCCTTCGCCTCCTGCTGCTTCTGGATTCTCGCTTTCCTTCGTGCCTCCAGGTCCTCGTCTGCTCGCGCGATTCCCATCTCTGCCCACGCATTTCTGTCCTGGTGTCTGCACACACACACACACACACACACACAGAGAGAGAGAGAGAGAGAGAGAGAGAGAGGAGGGAAACGCAGCGGCATGCAGGCTGGTTGGAAATTGTTACTAGGGGGACGGAGTGGAAGGAGGAATACACAAACACGGACAGGCTAGAAGATATAGAAGGGCGAAGCAGAGAAAAACAGATCAAGTACGGAGGGGGGACGGGAGGCAAACAAAGCATACGCAAGAAGAAGAAAGAACCAGCGCAGGACAGGAAAGTGGAAGCGCAGACCGAAACACCAAAAAAGCTACAGCAACCAATGCATGAAAGAAGAAAAGAACCGACTTTGTACATGCACAGAGTGTCAAGAAAAGCCATTAAATCACACACATTCACTTACTTTCTTGCTTCTGCGTAGTCGGTGCCCTCAAATTCGTACACGTTCAGACCTCCATCGCTTCGGAAGTCCAGAACAGATTTCTCTGCGTGCTTCTGGAGCCGTTCGTTCATGTCCGCTGTCCGTTCCTGAAACAAAAGGAAGCAAATCGAAGAAGAAAACCCCATAGACAATCAATTAAAACATGAACAGAGAGGCTCTAAACGAAAAAGGAGGAGAAAAGCACGACCCCCAATGAGTTCTGCTGGACGAATTCCTCTGTGTCATGTCTCTGCTGACTTCTGAAACTCTCGACCGGTCCGCGTGGAGGGTCTCACGACTGCGTGGACGAATGCTTGGACAAACTCATTTGCTTATGTTTCTTTCAACCCTTTTTCTACGGTATATTCCTTTCACCTTCCCAACAATCTCTCTCTCTCTCTCTCTCTCTCTCTACGATTTTCACCTCAGGATGAATGAACCGAGACCTCCGTCTGATAAGCGTCCCAGGCGGACGGATGCGGCTGATACGAAATCCCCCTAACTTGATCTCCCTCACACTGAAATCGTCTCGTTCTCGTCACCCCTTCGCTATTGAAAGAAACAGCAAACGAAGGACACAAACGGAAGGAAGAAAACCTCCCCCAGACAGAGACATGCATGCAGACACACAGACGCACCTCCCCCCTCTTGATGATCTCATCAATGTCCTCCTCTGTGATTTCTCCAGAGACCTTCCTCAGCTCATCTGCTCCAAATTGGATCATGTCTCTCAACTCGTTCTTCGACATCGTCTTCTTCCCCTTGTCGGCAGAAGACAGACGCCCCTGCTGAATCACCGCAGAGTCGATCCGCAATTTCAAGTTCGCCCGTTCGATCACCTTCTCCTCAATAGTGTTCTCGTGCACAAATCTGCACAGAGGGAAAAGGGGTGAACAAAAGGCACAGGAGACTCATGTGCGCAGGGACGGGAGCTGCGATCGCTCCCGTGAAGAGGGAAGCGACAGGACGAATGAAAACGAAGAATCAAAGGAAGCAAGGCACTAACTACACAGCCAGAGTCGAGAGCCACTCCAATCTGCTTCGCATCCCGAGTGGAACCTCGACAGGTTTGCTCCAACACATTTACTCTAGCCGTTCAGGGTTCCGCCGGTTCAGACAAGAAACGAAAGACCCAATAGTCCAAGCGAAATATGAACATTGCGAACGGGCCTTTTTCCTGACTCTCACATTCAATCAATGACTCGACCACGCACCCAGGAGACCTTTACACATTTGTCACGAAAAGCAAAAAAAGAGTTCTTCTTCACTTCACCCGCCCACTTACCTGTAGACTTTCACAGGTTTCTTCTGCCCGATCCTGTGAGCCCTGTCCATGGCCTGCAGATCGACTTGGGGGTTCCAGTCGCTGTCGAACAGAACTACCTGCACACACAAAGTCTCAAGGGCACGTGATAGTGAGGAATGGAGACATTCAGGCAGGACGTGGGGACAGAACGAGGGACTCACTTCAACATGCCCGACGGATTTGTGCACCGTGAATGCACACGTTGCAACTGCATGTCGAGAAAGCGAGGCACGAAGACAAAGAAAGAGGGGGAAGAGAGGTGCGTCTCCTTCATCTCAAATCAAATAGACCGACTCACTGACTGACCACGTCCGCAGTCGCCAGGTTGATTCCGAGTCCGCCCGCCCGAGTCGAGAGGAGAAAGACAAACTTCTCGGACCCCTCTGCGTTGAACTCATCGATGTACTGGTCTCTCTCCTCTCCCCCTGTGTTCCCATCGATCCGGCAGTACCTGCACGAAGCCTCTCTCAGGCAGGGAGTTTGTTTGGCAGGGAGGGAGAGGCAGAAGGGGGGAAAGGTGAGGTACATACCGCATATCGAATGCTTTGTGCAAGATCTGTTCGTTGTGTTGACTTCCTCGCTGAAGGTCTTTTCCCGGTGGCTGACTGCTAAAGAGAAGAGACCTTACCAACAAAAATGAAATGCTTGGAGAATGAGGGTCGCATTCGAAAGAATGTTTCAGTCTTCAGCAAACCGAAAGAGAAGAAAAGGGAAAAGGGCGGCTCCACGGACAGACAGACAGGCAGACAGACAGACAGGCAGGCAGGCAGGCAGACTGACTTGTGTCCCCTCATGTTGCAAAAGTCCTCCAGAATGTCGAGCATCCGGACCATCTGGGAGAAGATCAGACACCGACTGCCCATGCCCTTCAGTCGGGTCATCAGTTTATCCAGCAGAGCGACCTTCCCCGCGTTGTTCACCAGGTGTTCCCCGAACGGATCGTCAATCGTGGGGTCCTCAAAACCCTCAAACAAATATGGGTGGTTACACGCCTTGCGGAGCTGCCGTCGAAGGAGAGAGAGAAACAAAGGTTTCTTGAACGCTAGACAATAACAGAAAACAGCGGGGGGCAGGGAGCCCAATTCCTCACTGTGGCAGTCAGCAGTTCACGGGAAAAAGAAAGAGAAGGAAAAAGAAAAGATTCGACAGAAGAAAAGTCCAATTCTCTCATTTCAACGGATGAGTCAGTCAATCAATCAATCACACAAAAAAAGAGAATCCTGCCAGAGGAAGCGGAGAGATTCTCTCTCTCTCTCTCCCCCTCTTGCCCTCCCGTTAATTTGCCCTCCCATGATTCGCCCAAGTCAGCCGAGGCCCCCCCTCCCCTGACAGACAGACCTGCATGACCAGATTGAGAAGTCTGTTCTTGCCCCCCCCCTCTCTCTCCTGAATAGCATCAACGTTCTTGGAGAGAATATCCCTGTACAGCTTCTTCTGCATGTTCGACAGACGCACGTACAGGACGATTTCCTTCTTTGGAGGCAGGTCCCTCGTCACGTCTGCCTTCACTCTTCTCAAAAGGAACGGCCGGAGAATCTTGTGCAGAGCGTGCACGATCTGCAGGCTCTTCGCGTCTCTCTCTTCCTGGGAGAGTTCCTCTCCTCCCTGCAGGCAGGCAGGCAGGCAAGGCAAGTGAGAAAGAGAGAGCGGAGAGAAATCAGGGCAGGTGAGAGAAGGCCAAGCGTTTAACAGTCAGTCACATCCATTAATTTAATTCACGCATCTAGCCTCTCGTACAATCAATCGGCCTCTCGGTTCCTCGGGTCATCTCGCAACACACTGTGCTTTCTAGCAGGAAAGATTTCTTCCAGCACTCCATGTTCTCCCATCTATCCCTGCAACCACCCCTGCCTTACCTACCCACTCCCTTCACACTCACCCCCGTCAGGTTGAAGACTTCATCGAATTCCTCTGCTGAGGAGAACATCTCCGGGAAGAGGAAATTCAACAGAGCCCACAGCTCGTGGAGGTTGTTTTGCAGTGGGGTGCCCGTGATCAAAAGACGAAATTGGGTCTTGAACAAACGAACCTGCAGTGACAATAAATTGACTCAATTAGGCAGGGGACCTGGATTGACATCAACGAGGGGAACAACATGCAACCAAGAATGAAGGAAGGGAGATGAGAATTGAAAGAGGAGCGAAGCAAAAATTCAAACAGAGATTCCTCACAGAGACGCCAAAGGACGAAGGATAAACAAACGACCGTGACAGATCCCTTGGACCTCCAACGAATGGGCCATCCACTTCATCAACAGAGTCCCTTGTTTTTTTCTCTTCTTCCGTCTCTCCGTGCCTTCATCCAGTCCCTCCCTCCCAGACACACACAAGGACTCCGGTTGACCCACAGACTCAGTCAGACACGGAGAGAGAAACTTATGAGACAGAGAGAGAGACAGACGTACCGTCCTGCTAAGTTTGGAGGCCTCGTTTTTTATTCGGTGTGCCTCATCGATGATCACGTACCGCCAGGTGAACTTGCACAGGGCGGCCTTCTCCTTGCAGGCCATCTCGTAACTCGTCACGCAGACGTCCCACCTGGAAGAAGAAGAAGAAGAAGAAGAAGAAGAAGAAGAAGGAGAAGGAGAAGGAGAAGAAGGAGAAGAAGGAGAAGAAGGAGAAGAAGGAGAAGAAGGAGAAGGAGGAGAAGGAGGAGAAGGAGAAGAAGGAGAAGAAGAAGAAGGAGAAGGAGAAGAAGGAGAAGAAGGAGAAGAAGGAGAAGAAGGAGAAGAAGAAGGAGAAGGAAAAGGAGAAGAAGGAGAAGAAGGAGAAGAAGGAGAAGGAGGAGAAGGAGGAGAGAGAGAAGAAGGAGAAGAAGGAGAAGAAGGAGAAGAAGAAGAAGAAGAAGAAGAAATGCAAAGGGACGCAGAACGGAGGGAAAGCAGAAAGAGATCAAAACGAAAACAACGAAAGATGAAGAGAGAGGAGGGCGCAGGAGACGGCTGGTTCCAACGACTTTCCAGACAGAGAAAACGCGTCCTTCGTATCCAGGGGGGAGTATCCAACCTCTCTTCCCTTACTTTTCTCCACACAAAAAGAGAAATGAAAGGCCTCCCTTCTCATTTCCGTTTCTGCTCTCTTTAGTTCCGCCTCTTGCTTTCCGCCTCGCCTGCTGACTGACTTATGCGTCTCCGGGTTCATTTGATCAGAGATCATGATGGCCCTCTCTTCCTTGTTCCCGTGGAATTTGAACCCCACGATAGAGTCAGGACACCACTTTCTGATCTCATTCATCCAATTCCCCAACGTCGACTTGGGTGCAATGACCAGGAAGGGGCCCTTGATGTTCCTAGATTCCCTCAACCAGGCGATCAGGGAAATCGTCTGCAAAGTCTTCCCTAGACCCATCTCATCTGCAAGGATTCCGTTGATGCCTGACTCGTACAGACGGATGAGCCAGTTGAGACCCTCCAACTGGTAGGGCTTCATTGTGCCCCCTTTGATCAAACCCGGCTGCTCAGACACACGGGTAAACAGAGCGCTTCCAGCCCCTTCTAGTTCGTCTTCAGCCTCTCTGAGCATCAACTCGTCGTCCTCTGCCGACTCCCTCGTGCGACCACGACGACCCCGACCCCTCCCCCGCCCCGCCCCTGCAGCGCCCTGAGACTGCACAGGGCGGCCAGAGGAGTCAAAATTCACTCGCCCCCCTGTACTGCGAGCAAGCATGTACCGTGCATACGCCTCTCCCTGCTCAAGAATCAGAGACAGTCTCGAGCTTCTGTCCTTCGTCTCTCTCGACGCGTCAATTTCTCTGCGAATCGCCGCAGCAACTCTCTTCCTCTCCCCCACCTCCTGCCTCACCCTCCCATCGTCATCGTCCCCCTCCTCCCCTTCCTCGAATGCCAGAGGCTCTTCGCAGTTGGGAGAGGCCTCAGGCTGTCCGGCGTCCCCCTCATCGTCGGACTCCTCAAACTCGTCCTCTGCGTTGTCGTCGCTTGCACGAGGAGAGGGGTCCATGAGGGGAGACGGGCGGCGGGGGCCAGCAGCAGCGGCTGCTGCTGCTGCTGGATGTTGGGCTGAAGCTGAAGAAGAAGCGGCTGCAGACGAGGAAGGTTGGATGCCCCCGTTGACTCCGTCTGTTCCCTCCATTTGACTTTCTGTTCAATCCCTGTCGAACGCAAGAAAGGAGGCACAACTTTCAATTTTCGGACAGGAGTGATGAACAAAAATCAGCGGAAGCGTGCGTGGTGTGCACTGCGCAGAGGCACACGAAGGGAGCAAAAATATGCAGGAGAAAAGGACTGTCCGAGACTGTCTGCACACCTTGAAAAGAAACTCGACTGCACACAGTTGATATCAATAAAATGCCCTGCAGTGACGACCACTGGCGATCAGAACGCGAGGTCTCCCTCAAGAGAAAGAAACGAAAATATGGAGAGCGGTTGTGAGTAGCTGTCCGTCACGAAGTCCTGTTGTGTTGATACAGTCGGAATTCAGAGACGGACAAGGGGTTGCATGCATGGTGCAAATTTGTGGGGGTCACCCCTGGCAGCTCCTTCAGAGGTCAATTAACCAACAGTACAGCACTATATAGCATCTATATAGCTGAGTCAATTAAGGTGCGCGCGCTGTCAGGGGTGCATGCATGTTGAATGTGCTCGTGTAGTCTGACCGGCCGTCGACGGTGTGCGGCTAGCCAGAGATGCTCAGAGCATTCTCACGAATCTGACTTGTGTGTGTGCAATTTTCAGGATGATCGGTTTGGGTGTAGGTGAATGAGAATATAGATGAAGCTTTGTTTGTCCCTTCCTTAATCAGCAATCTGAAAACTCTTCTTTCTTGTCCAAAGAATTGTCTTACACCGTCTCCTTCGAGCACGGGGTTCCTTTCAGAAGGCTTTCTGCGCAGTCAGGACTCGTCTGCGCGAATCTCTCGTCCAGAGAGGACAGTTGAAGTGGAATGTCATTGGTGCGACTGAAGGGCCTTGGAAGGCCTTTTTTGTACCTGGCTTTGCAGCATCGAGTTTTGCTGCCTTGTCCCGTCTCCCGTCTCTCTTTTCTTGGTTGCCTCCCTTCTTCTTCATCATCTTCAGGCCGCCTGGCTGGAAGTTCTATTCGGACATTTGGAACGAAGACACCACGTAATCGCAGCAGAGAGGATGTGAAGCGGCAGCGCTTGATGAAGGCTCTGGGCGGATCCTCTTTTGGGTCCCCAGAGGAGACGGCGGAGACGGACGACGAGAGGGACACGGGGAAGAGAGGCGGGAAAGGCGGAAAGGGGAAAAAGTCCGACAAGGCAGGTGGCTATCTTGGTGCCACGTTTGACATCTCACCGTTCGAGGAAGAGAATCTTGAAATTATTGAGGGATTCAAGGAGAGACTCCAGGGGATCCGGTTGGGCCGCGTGCAACCTCAGGAGTTTGACCAGATTTTCGTTCCGAAGGGGAGCACAAACCAAGGTCGGCAGCAAAGAGATTTATCTGTTTGGACGCGCAAGTAAGACCTTTATGCATTTGCAGATCTCTTCTGTTGATTGGATTCTATTCAGACTGAGGACGTGCGGGCACATTTTTTGGTTGGGCGTTTTCACTGCTGAGTGGTCTGTGCACTTCTCCATCCATCATGTTGATCTGTTCTTCTGATCTGTTTGTATTCAGTTTTTCTTTTCTGTTCTATTTGTTCTCTCGCCCTCTGTTCCGTTCTGCTCTGTTCCATTCTGTTCTGTTGAGTTTTGATTGGAGCGACTGCTTCGGTGGAACTTTTTTTTTTTGTTTTGTCTTCCATCCTGGACTGCCGCAGGGTCATCGGAAGAAGAGGGCGGCGGCTCTCTGAGGCTGACAGATATTGCTCAGGTAAGGAAAATCTTTTGGACGCTCACAGGACTTTCTCCCCGCCTCACTTGGCTGACTAAGTCATGCATCGACCGCTGGACGGTTGTGTTTTTTATCCAACCCGGCTTGCCTGCCTCCTGGTCTGTCTGCGTGTCTTCTATCTGCCTGACTGTCAACTGCAACCGTCTCCTTCGGGCCCTCTTTCACACTGTCTGATTCAATGGTGAAACCCTCGTTTGATCAGGCGTATGAAATTTGTTTTGGTTTTTCAGTGTAGCTGTCTGTAAAGAAAAAAGAAGTTGAAAAGTACAAGAAAAAAGAAAGCCGAACAGTTTGTCTCCCAGTTTTTCTCTCCACCCGTCTTCCTGCCTGCCTGCCTGTTTGGCTGGCTGGCTGGTAGTCACTCACAACCGAAAAAGAGAGGAAGTGAAAACAAAAAAGAAGAACGGACAGTACGTGAGCCACCTTGCGTCTGCAGCATTCGGGCACGGTCCTACTGGTGATTCTTTTAAAAAACTCGTCTTTTGAGTGAACTTCTGTCCCTTTTTGGTGCGGTGTCTGTAGAGGAGATTTTCTGCCTGCCTACCTGTCTGTGACCGTCCTCTGGTGTCCTTCTCTTGGCGGGGCTCTCGAGCTTCTCTTTCTACTCTCCTTCTTTCCCTTCGTCCTCTTTCCCTGCCCAGGTGACGATTAAGGGAGCCCGCCTGGCTTCGCTGAAGATCTACGACGAGCACTTCACAAATAAAGTCAGCGAGGGATCGGGACACAGGGGGGGGGGGCACACTCATGTGTGTGAGGGGAGGGGACTTCTGTGAAGAGACTGGGCTCAACACACAGGGGATAGAATACAGCCAGCTTTCTATAATGAGTCTGTCCAGCCGTTTTGTTGCGATTGTAGCGAGCGAAAAGAGGGGGGGTCGGGGAGGGGCACGTTTTTCCCGCCGTCGTGCAGATCTTTTTGTGCGTCTATTCTGTCGAATACTTAACTGAATTTCCTCTCGACTCACTTCACCTCTTGTCTTCTTCCGTCTCTCCTTGTTCGAGTGCTGCAGGTGATTCACGCCCTCCGGATGCACGACAAATCGTGGAATCCTATGCCTGTGAGTCTTCTTTGAGTAAGCGAGCAAGCAAACAAGCTAATGCTTTTCCACCAGATCTTTGGTTCTGCGTTTCTTCTTCATTTCTTTCTTTATTCATTTAGTTCTACCTCCCTTCCTGCCTGTCGATCTCTCTGTCTGACTGTCTCTCTGTCAGTCAGCCCGTCTGTCTCCCTCACAAGAAAGAAGCATGTACTCGTCTCTCTGGCAGATAGTCTGCCTGTGTATGTGTCAGCAAGGGAGCCCAACGGAGCGCTTCCACCAGAATGTCTGAATTTACAAGTGGATGGGGCCTTTAGCTGGGGAGATGGCTTTCTTCGGTCCATCCTTCTTTCCTTCAGGTATCCACAGATGAAGACGTGTGGGGTAAATCGCAGGCCCAGAGACAGAGAGAGAGAGAGAGAGAGGGGGCATCTCCTGGACAGATCGACCCTCTAGGTTCTGCTCATGTTTTGTTGCAAAGGTTCTTCACCAGAGAAACAAAAACCCGGGCAGTAGGCAATACAAGAATTTCCATCTGTCAGTTTGGCTTTTGAAAGCGCCTGAAAGGCTGCCTGCCTGCTTTGTTTCTTTCTTTGCCTGCCTGCCTGCCTGCCTGCCTGCCTGTTGTCCACTCGCAGGAGGGTGCAGGGTTGATCCGATTGCAGCTGCCACCAGTCAGTCCATCCTTTTTTTCTGTTTCTCTTTCCTTCTGTATGTGTCTCCCTCTGTTGATCTATCTCGTTCTCCCTCGAGCAATCGAAGTAGGTGCACAGAACGATCGTGGTAGCGTGTTCAGATTCACATGTTCGTGCTGGTGCACCTAGACGCGTGACTCTGGAAAAAACGCTCTGCCAACACAGGGCTGCCTGACTTCCCATGCAGAGTTCTTCCTTCCTTAATTCCTTCCTTCCTTCCTTCCTTCCTTCCTTTCTTTCTTTCTTTCTTTCTTTCTTTCTTTTCTCTCTTTCTTTCTTTCTTTCTTTCTTTCTTTCTTTCTTTCTTCCATCCTTCCTTCCTTCCTTCCTTCCTTCTTTGCGGCCTTCCTTCCTTCCTTCCTTCCTTCCTTGCGTCCTTCCTTCCTTCCTTCCTTCCTTCCTTGCGTCCTTCCTTCCTTCCTTCCTTCCTTCCTTCCTTGCGTCCTTCCTTCCTTGCGTCCTTGCTTCCTTCCTTCCTTCCTTCCTTGCGTCCTTCCTTCCTTCCTTGCGTCCTTCCTTCCTTCCTTCCTTGCGTCCGTCCTTCCTTCCTTCCTTGCGTCCTTCCTTTCTTTCTTCCTTCCTTCCTTCCGTCCTTCCTTCCTTCCTTCCTTCCTTCCTTTCTTTCTTCCTTCCTTCCTTCCTTCCTTCCTTCCCTTCCTTCCTTGCGTCCTTCCTTCCTTGCGTCCTTGCTTCCTTCCTTCCCTTCCTTCCTTCCTTTCTTCCTTCCTTCCTTCCTTCCTTGCGTCCTTCCTTCCTTGCGTCCTTCCTTCCTTCCTTGCTTCCTTCCTTCCTTGCGTCCTTCCTTCCTTCCTTCCTTCCTTCCTTGCGTCCTCCCTTCCTTGTGCCGTTCCTTCCTTCCTTTCTTTCTTCCTTCCTTCCTTGCGTCCTTCCTTCCTTCCTTCCTTCCTTCCTTTCTTCCTTCCTTCCTTCCTTCCTGTGCTGCCCACAGAGACGAAAGATGAGATTTGATGCATGCACTGATGTGCCCCCTTTCCCCGTCCCGTCCCTCCGCTTTCTCATGCAGGTCACCGCAGAGGCACGAGAGGACGCACGGAGAGAGGCAAAGGACCTTCTGGAAAGGGTCAGTTTCTCTTCCCTGCCATATCTTTTGTCCTTCCTGCCTGTAACTTTCTCTGTTTTTGTTCTTGCAGCTCTGTTCCCGCATTGTTTGTCTCATTTTGATGTCTCCATGGAACCAGAGTCCTGCTTTTGACCCTTGTCTCGGATTCTCCAGCTTTTATTTCTTTGGCAAGGGTTGACAGTTTCAGTGACAAATCTTTCGTGATCTTCTTGTTCCCAATGCTTGCGTGCAGACAAAAAAATCTGTCCGACAAGTACGTCAAAAAGCTCACAAGGTGATCAACGAGACTATTCGAGTTGACAGCCTGGTGTTCACCTACAAGGATGATGTGCAACGCATTACAGATAAGGCAGTAAAAACCTTGGACATTCTTTTTGACCAAAAACTGGTTGATTTGCGGGAATCGTGACACCTTGGTCCATCGATGTCCTTACCCTCTGCGCAATTATCATGATATGGAAGTTGCAGTGTACTCTGCAGACTACTGCAGACAGCTACTGGTTGGGGTTGTACTAGGTTGTACCGGATTTTATGACAGAACTTTAGAAGGTTTCATGAAGTTTTTGCATGAATTTCAAAGAATTTTATGGAATTTGATTGATTGATTTACTGATTTTGGACTATTTTGGACTTGAACTTCTAGGAATTTTGATTTAACTAGCAGTTAAATTTGAGTTGAATTAAATTGAGTATAATGTTTATATATTTAGATCTATATAGATCTAAATTTTGATAGATTTGTAATCCAATACATGATTTAAATTCTAATTGAACCTATTTGAATAAACATTGAACAATTAAGCTATAGAAAAGAAGGTTTTCTGATGTAAAATTTGATAGAAGTGTAAGTAAAATAGTCGATCATAGTGTTTTTCTTATTTCTAGGGTATCCTGACAGAACATAATTCCCATAAAAAATTTAAAGAATTCCTCCACCGGAGAAACCTGAGCTATACATTCTATGCTATGGTGTACGATTAATGTCAATTTCGTGCCCGAAGATTAAGTCATTGCGTGCTTATGAGCCGGCCTTGAAGAATGGTTCTAAACCGCGACTCAGATAGATTTTCTCCATCATGTAGTGTCCATATGGGGCCTCCAATCCCAGGCATCGCGCCTGTTGCATGGCGTAAGCGGCCTGGGGGGCTCCATGCAGTATCCCGCACGCCTATCAATTATAATAGGGGTGCGTCAAAACTCTGTGTCTAAAACAACATGTGGAACGAGGTGCGTGTATCACAGTGTTGCATTTAAAAATCTCCTGCGAAGCCTGACGAGAAGCTATATAGAGTGAAGCCGACCTTCAAGCTCTGCTGGTGATTGGAAACCTTCATTGGGAGTTCACAGTGAAGCTGCTTGAATTCCTTGAGGCTCCTGATCGCCTCCAGCTCTTCGGCAAGGAAGACACTCAGCGAGAAATCCTGAATCGAGAGCGGAGAAAAAATTCTGAAGCTAATGAATACGTCCTTTTTGACGATGACGGCGCCATTCTTGAATTGTCTGATGAGCTGGAGCTTTCAAGCCACGCAACATTTCACCACAATGCTTACAGGCTGCTTTCTAGCTTCGTTCAGTCGTTCCCTTTCAGCGAAATAGCTAGTCACCCTTTCACGGAGTGCCTGGATGCAATCTTGGGACAGGAACGTCGGGGAACATTGCACAAGTGAGACGCAAGGCTTGAGGTGCTGTCCTTTCAAAACAAATGACTTAAGCTTCCTTCGAACGAACCTTTTACATCGCGTTCCATGCTTTCGTTTCTGCAGCAGACGGAGGTGGACAAAGAGCCGCTAAGGGTGTTCTTTTCACAGCAGACTGGAGTCAAACAGAAGTGGCTGTCTGAGGCCGGAGTTTCAGTTCTCGTATCCTCAGACGGTCATGCCGCACCTTTCCACACCGAGTGTCGCTTCGAGGCAGACCTTCAGAGTTTTGCCTTCACTTACGAGGTCAGCTTCCATCAAACTATCTGAAAGCTGTGCTCTCTCTCACTTTCCAACACTCGCTGGCACTTTGATGATTCTACCTCTTCTCTACCTTCAGCCTTCAGGTCAAGCGTCGGGCGTCTTTGCATGAAGTTGGACGTGCCCACTTCCCATAGACCGCAGTGAGCACTATCTGGCCAATCAACACGCCAGGCGTAAAGCTCGAAATCGACATGAAGGCCTTCAGCAGACATCGTAGAGGGGAGTGGGATTGGCTGATGCATTGGAAGGATAGACTCGACCCTCCATCTGACGGGTCAACAATCTCTCTGTTCATTTCGACTTCAAAGGCGTCTCAAATCCCCTCTTCTATTTTAAAGCGACTAGAGGGGAAAGTCGAGAGGTCATTGGCCGCCCCGTTGGAATTCCTTTCTTCTTTTGTGCGCTCTTTTTAGTCTCAGCGATGTGCTCTTTCAATGGAATCAATGCAGGCAAGCTGGGGGATGTGGCCTCCCCTGGATCCCTCCAGAGGTCCTCAGTGAAGTACCCTTGTTGGATGTGGCTCGAATTCCAGTCCCAACCCTCAACGTCCTCCACGGGCAGAGAGCTGCATTGTTGTCGAGCAGAGGACCTTCCTCTCTAGTCAAACCAAAACAAGTCTTCATCAAGGACCCGTTCCAACAGTGTGACAGCTCCGCACAGATGACAGCAGCCGCTGCGGTAGTCCTGTCACGCGCTGATCCACAGGAAAATGAGCCTTCAGAGTCAGGAGAGTCGAGTTCCGATGTGTCTTTGTCCGCCGAAGACATCAATCGGGAGCTTGGACAACGGCGGGGCACTCTGAAGTCTCTACTATCCAGCAGACTGAGGGACAAGGCGTTTACAGCTCGGAAAAAGGTGACAAAGCTGCTTCCTCTGAAGAAGGCCTCTACCCTGGATCTGAAGAAACTGGCAAAGGTCACATTGAATGTCAATGACATTTTTCAAGTTTGTTTGGATCCCTTTTCCTCTGCTCCCCTCTGAACAAATTCTTGATATTTGCGCAGGTGGCCAACATCGACATTTGGGGCCACGAAGAGCAGGGCCAGGAAAACGAAGACGAGCATGAGCATTTCCAAGAGACCGACCACCAGGAGAATCCCCTGCCAATGTTTCCTCAACCTCTCTAGGAAGACAATCCTCAGGGGCCCTCATGGTCGAGGTGCACTCGACTGCCTGCCCGATGCCTTCTTGCAATGCCGAAGATCATGAGCTTGATTGCAACTATCAGGAGCAGCTGCCTTCGTTCCGCTGCAGACGTGCGGACTGTGGTATTGAGGGCAAGGGAGTGCTTCTGCAAGGAGATCCTCAAGACAGGCTGTTCGCCAGAAGTCTGAGTGAAGCAACTTGCGTACTGTGGGTTGAAGGCAAGTCGCACCTCCCCGCAGACTTCCTCAGTGCAGAGCTTGACTCCGGCGAGGTGACTCATATTGTGCAGAGGGTGGTTGCTTTTCTGTCAGCGGGTGTCAAGTAAAAATACATTTGTTTAGATGATCTGGCCCTGCAGTCGCCTCTGACGAAAGTCATTGATTGCGTGAGGCAACTACGGTTCGCTTACAAACTGCTGCCATCGGCACTGCTTGTCTTCTTGTCCTTTGCATCGAAACCTAAGTTAAAACTAATTGTAAAGAGAATGAAACCATCGCAACCATTCGCGGCATGCCTTGACATCCCGTCTATGACTCTATGGCATGCACCGCTATACCAAGTAATACGAAGAAGACCCCATCAGGCTCTTTTCTACTCAGTGCTAGACTCAGTGCTATAAAGTGTATAAGCACTGCTAATTTGACTAGTAATTTGAGCTCCTAACTCTTTCTAGATCACAAGAAATAAGCCTCCAAAGTTTATGGAATTTAGTAGAATTTAGATGATCGAGTAGATTCTATGGTAAATTCCACTAAAACTCATCAAATTCCACTAAATTCCAAGAGTAAATTCCATTAAATTCCACTAAATTCCCGGGGAATTTAACCTAGTTTTGTAGGGTACGGCTGAAACTTATGCATAATTTTTTCAATTAATTCAAAAATGAGGATTATTCTATGTGCATCATACGCCTGTTAAATTATGGTGATGATCGGTGATCACCAATTTGTCTGTGACTCTGTGATTTGGTCACAACTTGAATTAATGTCCTTTTTTCGTTTTTGAGTGGGAAAACCTGTCCTAGTTTATGTTATAACAGTCATATCATTTTTTTTAAATTATTTCTGACTGTCAGTACAGTCACTGAGCTACTCTAAGCCTACTGAACGGCCGGTTTAAGCCTTACAGCTTAACTTGATTCCTAGCTTGATTCGTTACTTGAAATATTCTGACTTTTGCATCTCACATGTCAACGCACTGGCACACTAGAAGTCATGAAGGACGGTAATCGAGAGATGGTCTTCACTTGCAATGCAGGGATTTCAATGAAGCATTGGCACTCATTCTTTCACTGGCGTGCAGTCTGCCAAGTCATAGTCTCTGAGCTGCTATCACGAAGTCGTCCACGTACATTGAACAGAAAGACAAGCAAAAAGACTTGAACGCGCGGCGTAAAGCACAGAACAAAAAAACGAGCACAACAAAGATACACGCATTGATCCTTGCATGCATTCACTTTGTGCACATGAGTGCCCATCCCCCCCAACAAGAGCGAGAAAGACACACACACACACACACACAGAGGCAAGCACACATATTCAGTGTGACCTCGCTCTCTCTCTCTCTCTCTCTCTCTCTCTCTCTCTCTCTCTGCGGGTGGGGTTTTATTAAAGTAGGAGGAGCTGCAGTGGACGCCAGATGAACGTATCAAGAAACAGCCCTAGCTTGTCTCACGATACCAGACAGCGGACTCATCTGCCATCGCTTGTGCCAGGGCCTTCTTGTCGAACTTCAATCACTACATTCAGAGGCGCAACTCCGTTGCACTTTCTTACTGCCGCTTTTTGATGCATTTACGCAGAATTCGACTGTCTTTGACAACTTCTGTCAGTCCGTAACCTATCAAACCCCAACTCTGCGGCTTTCTTTCCATTCCTTTTCACCCTTCATCCTGTTCTTTCCCCCTTTCCTTTTGCCTCTCTATCGATTAGTGGGAAAAGAAAGCGCAGAAGAGGCGCGCATTTGTGGGGGCACAATGGAACACCATCGAGGCCCACGCGGGTTGGTCAGGCACCTGCAGGTCTGCAAGGAACTCCTCGGAGGCCGTCTGCACGCTCACACCCTCAGGGAGCGCGTCTGTGTACGATCCCTCGAAGACACCTTCATCACCGTTGGCATACAGAATCCCCTGCTTGCCAGACAAGTCTCCGACCTCACAGACACCGCCGAAGCCACATGTGTATTCAGCAGCGACGCTAGCGGGAGTGTTTGCCGTCTCCTTGTTGTACGAGATGCACTCAGGGTTCACAGAGCCGTCTGCCATCTTGAGCTGAGAGCTTGAGGATCCGCAGGCAAAGGTCGGGTCCCAGTGGCCTGCAGTCTTGGGAGCCCCACACTCCTCGAAGGTCCCACTGAGCTTGTCCTCATGAAGCCACACAGAGTGAATGTGATACGTCAACCCTTCCTCCTTCAAGTCACAAGATGAGAAGGCGGCCTGATCAACCAATAGACGGAAGGAGTAGGACATCGATCCCTCAGAGATGGTCAGATTGAAGGTGCCATTGACACCCTGCTCTGCAAAAGTGGCTGTGTGGGAGAGAGACGGCTCAAACTCCTGTGCCAAGACAGAAAGACTCCCCGCAAAGAGAAATCCAGCAACCGAGCGCAAACCGAACATCTTTCCTAAACCTTCTTTCTTCAGATGCCACCGATTCGTTCTTGAAGGCAAAGGTGAAGCGAAACTGCTGCGAATCCCTCAACTGACAGACTCTTTCGGTGATCTTTATGCAGTGAACGTAGAAGAAGAGCTATAGGAAAAGACTGCATGAGTTGATCTGCAGGAGTGCGGGTACCCGCACTCCGTGTGGGGTGAATTCGGGTCGCCGTTCGCGACGCGGTCCAGCTCCGTGCGAGTCGGCGTCGGCCTCCTGAGTTTCGGTAATTAAGTGCCACTCATTTTACCTCATTTGAGCTCCCAAGCCACTGAATTAAGCCGGCTCATTTCTTTCCACAAGCTTTCAAGCTCTTCCCAACCAAGTTACCAGGACAGACTAATTCATCCTCAAAGAGTTCGCCAGCTGAGTAGTTAAAGTTGAACTATCAAATTGCGTTTAACTGAGTTAAACAGTAAGTTTGAAGACATTTTTTTTTTTCTAATGTGATTTGATTTGAAGGAAAGCCGTAAAAAAATATAGAAGAGGGCCCTTAGAGGGGCCCACCAATCAGCCTACCGACACCAGTTGATAACCACTAACAAGTGACGGCCAGTAAGAGGCCTTAGTAAAGGTTACTAAGAGCCAGTTTTTGCAAACAGTAACAAAAAGAGAGCAGTCTGATGGGAATTAAAGATGAAAAATGTAAGCTGTTTTACTGGAGTCTTAGTACTATCAGATACAGGTGGTTAAAGTCTGACAGACATCGGTTGGTTTGGTCTAGCAGTTAATGTCAATCTTAAACATTCTTAGTGATGATGTCAAGCAGACACATCAAGCATACGTTTCACTGAAATCACTTAATGAAAGCATACCCGACTTTACGATGCGCAGCCTCGTGATACACCCATGCACGCTATGTGGCCCGGGTCCCCCGTCCGGCCCACATCTGCCTGACGCTTGCCAACCCTTTATTACTCAGTCTTTTTATTAGGCGGAATGCCCCTCACACTTGTCCGCCTTTCAAGCCAACGTCCACGCTTGGCTCTGAAGACTGTCAGTGATATATTAATCATGTATCTATCGAGCGATCGGACAATCAATTCTCATGCCTATCTATCTTCTCATCAAGCGCCTATCTAGCATGCCCTCAAGCGATTGAGTCATTATCATACATTGTCTTTCACCCTATGTCTTTCTTCCCTCACACTGCCCGTCTGTTATTTTTCTTTCCTTTTGAAATCAGCGATCCTTTCTTTTGCTCTCTCAAGATTCTTTACTGGCTTCCACGAAGCATCCTTCACTCCAAACCCTTTTTATTTGACTAACTAATGCTACTTCCCTGAAATTCTCTTGCTGTCCAAAATTCTATCTACCTCGTACTAAGGGCCCTCGAACGTTGGAAGTCTAACTGCAGGTGGAGGGTCACCCGGCTCTCTCACATACTTCTTCAGATAGTTCACATTCACCACAAAATGAATGCGAACTCCTGCCAAAAAGATCAACTCATACGCTCCCCATGTGATTGCCCTCTTTACCTCAAAAGGACTAAACCACACAGGCTTAAGCTTCCTCTTTACTCCTTTTGGCCTTCTTTCTTGTTCAAAAAATTCTCTATGCACCAACACCCAATCTCCTGGACCCAATTCCAGTTCCCTATGATGACGATCATAGTAGCGAGCTGCCGTCTCCCTTGCTTGCTCCAGGCACTCCTTCGCTTCTGCCATCTCTGCCCTGTGTTATGCAGCAAAGTCAGCTGCTGCTGAAGATAGCGAACTTCCCCAAATAGGCATTGCAGGCAGTTGGATTGGATCAAAGCCATGCACAAATCTAAATAGTGAGAGACCTGTCACTGAATGCACACTGTCTCTATATACAAACTGACATGCCGGCAAAGCCTCGGCCCAGTCTTCCTGATGGTCCATCACGAAACACCTCAACATCTCCCTGATCGTTCTGTTGTCTCTCTCTGTCTGTCCGTCTGTCTGCGGGTGTCTGGAAGAGCTCATCTTAATTTTTGATTTCCAGAGTCTTTGCAATTCTTACTAAAATGCAGAGATGAAGCGAGGATCGCGATCAGAGAGAAGAGAACAAAACATACTAACCGAGCACACCACTCTCTCGAATACAATCGATGCTGTCTCTTCTCCCGTAACCTCTAAGACTTCCCACACCGGGATAAAAAATACATCCTTTGACAAACAATCAACAACAGAGAGAATTCCATCTACAATTCTTCCCCAGTACAACGTTCTCGGCAGACCAAACAGGAAGTCGAGAGAAAGAAAATCATACGGACACTCAGGGATAGGCAAAAGATTGAGCAGACCAGGTCTTTTCTGACATGTTTTGCTCTCTGACAGGCATCACACTGAGCTATATACTTCTTGACTGATGAATACATGTTGGGCCAGTAGAACTTACTCTTTAGCTTGAAAAATGTCTTTTCTGGCCCCAGATGTCCTCCGATCACCGTGTCATGATGCTCGGAGATCATCTGCCTCTGCAGAATATCAGTCGGAATCGCCAAATTGAATCTGTCTTTGAAATAAAGAAAGCCATCAACGAGAGTGAATGGTTGAATTCTTATTCTCAAGTGTCGAGGCACAGGCACCTCTGGATGTTTCAATACTTCGATAAGCTCCTGAAAGAATCTTTCTTTTTTGTATCCTCCTTTCACTTCCTTCAAGAACTCTTCATTCACATCCACTCTCATCTCAATGCCTGCCAACAGTCCTTTTGCTTCCTTTTCTTTTTCCTTTCTCTTTTCAGTCTTTTCTTCCGCTTTCTGCTTTTGCTCAGTTCTCACAGGCTTTCTGTTTAATGCATCTGCCATCCGATTCTTGCTTCCAGGCACGTGTCGAGGCGTAATACCTATCTGGTCTAACAACAAAACCCAACGACGCATGCGAGGAGACATTTGTATTCGATCGGCGGTCGACGTGACTGTCTTTAAACTTTCATGATCACTCTATACCTGGGTCGTGCACGAAACGTACGGACACCAGATCTTGACTGCGAACACACAAGTGAGGAACTCCTTATCACTGATGTGGTAGTTCTTCTCTGCTGGGCTCATTGTTCTCGAAGCAAATGCACACGGCCGAAGGATCCCGACATGTGGATCCTTCTGCATGAGCACAGCAGCAACAGTTGCAGTCTTTTCACATGTATCAGCAAAAATTTCGAATAGACGAGTAGGATTAGGAATGTACAATTCAGTCACCTGCTTGACTGCTTCTTTAACTGCCTCAAAACTCGCCTGCTGCTCTTCTTTCCACTCAAACTTCACCGTCTTTTTCAGCAAGCGATAAAGAGGCGCAGCCTTCTTGTTGAATTCAAACATAAAACGTCTCACCCAAGAAGCCAAACCAAGAAAAGAATGCAACTCACTCACATTCTTGGGCACTGGCTAGTTTTCTATCTCTTCTGTTTTCTTTGTCTCTGGCCTCACTCCTTTCTCTGAGATCCTCAGTCCCAAGAATGTCACCTCTCTTTGAAAAAAATGATACTTCGACAGCTTTGTAAACAGATTTGCCTGTTTGAGGAGAAAAAGAACACAAGAGACATGCCGTTCATATTCCTCTCTCGTCTTTGAATAAATTAGAATATCATCCAAAAATACATACCGATCAAGGCACTCCCTCAACACATACTGAATCAATTGTATGGCTACCAGAGGGGCATTCGTTAATCCAAAAGAGACCACCAGCCATTCATAATTCCTATACCTCATCATGAAGGCTGTTTTGGGCACGTCTTTCTCTCTCATTCTCATCTGATGGTAGTACTGCCAAAGATTAAAAGCTATAAAAAATTTTGCCCCATACAGCCTATCGATCAAATCTTGAGGATGAGGCAATGGATGCTTGTCTTTCACTGTGGTTCTATTCAATCCCGTATAGTCATAACACATCCTCATTGTCCCATCCTTCTTTGCCACAAACAAAACTGGTGCTGCAAAAGGAAAACAAGACGGTCGAATGAATCCTTACTTCAAATATGTATCAACTTGCTTCCTCAATTCATCCAGCTCACCCAAAGAGAGACGATAGGGTGGGCGAGCTGGAGGCGGGTATCCTGGTTCAAGATCTATCTTGAAGTCAAGTCCTTCCCCCCGGGACGGCGGCAACCCTGTCAAGGAATCAGGAAAGAGAGATGCATTGTTTGCCACAATTCTCTTCACGTCAATCGGCACGGTCGATTTCTTCAGGTACTCACGAACCTCAGTCAATTCAAGCGAAGAGAGAACAGGATGATCAGAAGGAAGAGAAGAGAGAAAATCATCATTCATTACCTCACTACCCTTAAGTCCCTTTCCATTCTCCCCAGCATTCTTTCTTCCCCCCTCTTCACTGACTTCATGTAATCCCTGAACCCTGCAGGCAACCCCAGTGGACTCACCGAAAAGGATTTCTATCTGTAGTCTGACTAGATGGCAGACAGCTCCTTTCCGGATCGCCTGCTTTGCCTGCACAGAAGAGAGAAGAGGAGGAGTACTGAATGTTTGTTCCTCGTCCTCTTCCTCTAACTCCATATCTGGAACCCAATAAATCAATTTCCCTCTGAACCAAAAATGTAGACTTTGAGACGACCACTGCAGTTCAGGTTCATAGGCATGACCCCACTTTGTCCCCAAGATTAAATCATACTCATCCAGGTCGGCCAACATTACACCCACTGTCTCTTGATACCCCTGAATGTTGATCGGCACTGTAGGTACACACTCACAGACCGACCGAGTCTTCGAGGACTTGAGGGTACCGTACAAGTTGACGGGTCATCTCAATCTGCACACATGGAGATGGTAGGCATGAGCAAAACGACGGTCAAGATAAATATCATCTGCATCCGAATCAACCAAAACTCTGACAGGTACACCAGCCACTCGACCTGAAAACACAAACAACCCCGGACGGACCCCTGTTTCATTTTCCTTCTCCTTCATTTCCATTGGCACATCTTCATTTTCAGGGCTTCCTCCCATCTCGGGGCACTGACTACAAGTTTTAAGTCCTTCTACTCCTATCACCTCATCCATCTCGAAACCTCCGTAGATCGTTCGAACTCCCCTACCTGCCGGCTTCCTTCCACCTCTTCCTCTCCCTCTAAGACCACCGTCTCTGCATCCCCCTCTCCACTGTGACTAGCCCAGAGGTGGCCATGCTTAGGCGGTCGGGAATGGAGCTCCAAACCCTCTGCGATCTCCCTGGTATCCGCCTCTGCTCTGCCCTTATCCCCCCTGCCTGAAGTCTCCACGGAATCTCTTGTAATCCTGTGAGTCCCGAGGGATCCCTCCACCAGTGAGTCTCCGCATTCTAGAGAAGTTTCCGCTGAGTCCAGAGAAGGGACCTGGATACTGCCTAGCAGTATGCCCTGTGAGGCGGCATTTGAAACACCTTCCCTCTGCAATGCAGAAAGACCTCTCTGCCGGTATGAGTGGTGGTAGGAGTTGACGGACCCCATACAGGTCCATGGGGACGGGCCTTTCCTCTTGTCCCAGTGAAAAGTTGCGTTGAGCACTCTCCCCACCACTCTCGAAGGCACTCGGCCTTTGGAAGTCTCGTGTTCCGGCGCCTCGCGGTCCTTCTCCACCAGAGAGAAAGACCTCAAGCTCGCTTGCCGTCTTCAAAGCAATGACCAAGTTGACTGGATGCGCCTTGTTTGTTTCAAGGTGGACATCTACTGGCAAACCAGAGATGTAGTCTTCAACGATGTCTTCCTCGATCAACCGGCCCTTCAGTTTCGTGACAAGCGGCTTGAATCGCTTGTTGTAGTCGTTAACCCCAGCTTCAGTGCATTAGCACTTCTTCAGGTCCTTTCTGGCCTTCTGTCTGGCCAGTGTGTCTGAATAGTGCTCGATGAGGGCAGCCTTTAACGATTCCCAGTTCTGGAATGGTCCGTTCTCGACCTCATAGAGATCAAACCATTCCTTAAGGTCCTGGGACATTCTGTTCTTTGCCACCAGTACCTTATCCAGGTCCAACACTTTCTTAAGTTTGTAGAAGTCTTCTACGTCTTTCAACCACCTGGTCAACTTGGCCCTCACTCCAAAGAACAGAGTAGGGGCCTCGCACAGCTTCATGTAGTGCAACGAGGACGCAGTTGTACTTTAGGCTGGCACAATGGCAGGTGACGTCACCGTTGCCTGGACAGATTCCTGAGGAGCTTGAGAAACAAGTAATTGCAGAGTTTTTCCATGCAGGTTTTGCATCGCCTGCATAGAGTCGATCTGCTGAGACAATCCTTCAATGGCCCCGACGATCTGCAGAATCCCCGGAGCCGGTACATCCTCTGTCACACCTTCTATCAACATATGGAGTCGACAGTTAGTAGACTGAACCAGTCTGAGTACACTGAATTCAACAAGAGCGTTCTCCCTTAACTGAGGGTGGAACGAGGCTCTGAACTACCAGATGTAAGCTGTTTTACTGGAGTCTAGTACTATCAGATACAGGTGGTTAAAGTCTGACAGACATCGGTTGGTTTGGTCTAGCAGTTAATGTCAATCTCAAGCATTCTTAGTCATGACGTCAAGCAGACACATCAAGCATGCACTTCACCAAAATCACTTAATGAAAGCATGCCCGACTTCACGATGCGCGGCCTCGTGATACACCTATGCACGCTATGTGGCCCAGGTCCCCCGTCTGGCCCACATCTGCCTGACGCTTGCCAGCCCTTTATTACTCAGTCTTCTTATTAGGCGGAATGCCCCTCACAAAAAAGATTTTGAAAAATCTTTATGATAAAAGATGAAGGGAAAAGCTCGCTAGAGCTTACGATAGTTTACGATAAGTTTACCGATAAATTGATTGAAACCTTTACTTATTTAATAAGTTTAACCATTACTTCGGCTAAAGAGTCTTTCGATATGAATTAGAATAATTAATCATTATCAGAAATTTTATGATTTATCCATATTTATCCTCTTAATTACAGAAGTTATAGAATGAGATAACCGCTAGAAAAATTGTTACCGCGAAAGTTTTAATTAAAATATCAGTCTCATCTTAGTAAGTCAGTACATATTTGAGTACATAACCAGTACGTAACCCTAAAGTGGTAACCGGGCCAGCCTGGCGGGCCAATGACAGCCGGCCGGTAACCAAACTAAACGAGTAACTCTCAACACCCTTTCTTGGGGATAAAAAATCACAGAAAGCTTGTCCCCCCCAGTCTGATTGCAATCTTCGGCTTCGCCACCCCCCCTTTTTGTGGCGATCCTGGAGTAGTGTGGCTGGAGGAAGAGGGAGCGAACGCGCCGTTGCGGACACCAGCAGCTTTTTCGTCTGCCCGCCTGAGATCAAAACGACCGGAAGGAAGAAAAGGACAGAAAGAATCGAGGCAACTGAAAAAGGTCCGCATCAAAAGGTTTGAGCAGAAAAATAAAGAGGACAGCTTTTTGATTCACCCCAACAGGCAGACCGGCTTCAATTCAGACAGAGAGGGGAATCGACACACATGCACGGAAGTGAAATGACACGATAAGGTACCGAAGAGGCAACCAAGTGCACCGTGGAGACCATAGAAAGTCTTGGTGGCAGAGAAACATGCACAAAAAGCGGAGCGAAGCTCCGGCATCGTCTGTCTGTCTATCGTGTGTGTGTGTGTGTGTGTGT
>JAHBMJ010002685.1:0-17402 GCA_018398765.1 Chromera velia | reverse complement strand
ATGTTGTTTTTCTACTGTTCTAGATAGAATTGAAACATCGCTATCATAAAAGTTTTAGAAAAATTCTAGAGGATCGAACGGTTTCTCACCTTAGGACATTTCTTTACTTTTTTATTTTACAATTTTATTTCAAGTTTTAAAAAATGTTTGAAAACCTATGAAAAACTCTACAAAAACTATAAAATCAGAATTTAAAAAAAAATCAAACTCATTTTTTTTTTTAGTGTATGAAGCTAGCTTTTCGGGGCCAACCTCTCATCTGAGGGCTTCAAGCCTCGGTTTTGTGTGCCACTCAAGTGCCGGCGCCTTCCTCTAAGTGCCCCGTTTTAAGTGCCCCGCCTAATTGATCTCAGTCAAACCGCTGACACACTGAGATTGAGCTTGAGAATTGAAAGATGGTGAACATCCCCAAAACGCGGAACACGTACTGTTCCCACAAAGACTGCAGGTCTCACAAGCCCCACAAGGTCTCTCAGTACAAAAAGGGAAAGGAGTCCAGTGCTGCACAGGGACGACGTCGCTATGACATGAAGCAGGCAGGCTTCGGTGGTCAGACCAAGCCGGTGTTCCACAAGAAGGTCAGTCACTTGTGTCTGAAGAAAGATAGTGGGCAAGAGGGACTTTGCTTCTTGAAAGACACTGGCAGGCAAGCAGCAACGGAGACTGCTGGTCAGTCTGGCAGGCTTCTTCCTCCACTCTCGTCTCTCTTTCACTCCGTCCTTTCTTCTGTGCCTTTTTCGCTCCTCCCGCCTTTCGAATCTCTCTAAACGCATGCATGCGAGTGGCAAAGTGACATTTTCTCGCTTTCCTCTATATATATGTGTGTGTGAGAGGGGGCAAACGGCTCGCCAGTCAGTCCGGCAGACAGATGGGGAGGGAGACCTTCGGGCAGACAGACAGGGAGGGAGACCTTCGGACAAGAGAGATGTCACACGGGCACTAGACGAGAGAGGTGAACAGAGAGACGCAAGCAGTCGAGTGAGATAAAGAGAAAGACGCAAGGAGAGAGACGTACAGACATCCACAGCTCGAGGCAGGCGGGCAGGCAGGAAGGCAGACAGACAGGCAGGCAGGAAGGCAGGCAGGCGGGAAGGCAGGAAAGCGGACGTGCAGGTGGACGGGTGGATTGACGGGTCGGCCAGCAAGACTGACATGCAGACGAATTCGCCGACAGGCCGGCAAAAGAGACAGATTCTCACAGGCAGACCGAGACGGACATGCAGGCATAAAGGAAGGCGGTCATGGAGAAAGACAGAGAGACAGCATGAGAGACAGGAGCAAGTACAAACCATGCAAAAACCTTCTTCTCTCTCTCACGCAACCACTCAGCACTTACACAGCCTTAACATACGGAATCCGATTGAGGAGAGCCACCGACACACAAGCACAGACATAGCTTCTGAGAGAACAACAAGAAAGACAGATACAGACAACACGGAAAACTTACGCAGGTATCAAGGAGTCACACAGACACGTGAACAGACGGAGGAATAACCGCGGAGGAAGCCTCGATTCCCAGCACCGATACCTCCGCTGCATTGCCACTTTGCCCCCTGCCTTTCCTCAGGCCAAGACCACCAAGAAGATTGTGCTCAAGCTCGAGTGCATTCCCTGCAAGATGAAGAGGTCGGTCGGAGTGTGTGTCTGCATGTGTACGTGTCTGTGTACACGTACACAGGCACAGCGTGTGTGTGTGTGTGTGTGTGCGTGTGTGTGTGTGTGCGTATGTTTTTGTGGTCCGATACGTGGCACTCCTTTTCGCTGTGCAATTTTTCATGGTCAATGTACACCTCAAACGCATGTTTTTCGTCTACTGAACGAATTGTCAGGACTTTTGGACACCTGCCATCCACTTTGAGTCCCTCCTCCCTTTTCATTGTCTTCTTGTTCTCCCCCTCTCGGGCACTCACTCAGCTCGTTTCCTCAGACCTGTTTCCCTCACGGAGATTGATTGATTTTTTGATTCATTGATTGATTGACTGTTCTTTCCGAATTCTCTTTGATTGAAGCGACTCTATGCCAGTACGCTTATGCCGTTGCCTCCTTCCGTGTGCATACCCCGTTCATCGACACATAATTCATTCTTTCCCTCGATCACCTGTATGCGTACAGGATGGTGCCCATCAAGCGCTGCAAGCACTTCGAGCTCGGAGGGGAGAAGAAGAAGAAGGGCGGCACCCCCTACTAAGCGCTGTTTTTTGCCTCTCTGTTTGTTTGACTTTCTCACATGGGGAGGGGTGAGGCAGCTAGGGTTTCATCCACTTGTCAGCAGTACATGCATCGGGTCTTTTCTTTCGACGCAGAGGAGAAGAAACCGTAAGATGTTTGTACGGCATTCGTCTCTCCCTCTCTCTCTGTCCTCTCAGGACTCGGCCAGGAAGGACAGTGCGTAGAGGGACAGGCAGATGGATAGACAGAAAGGTAGCTTGACAGGCAAAAGGCTCGGGGAAAGACAAGTGGCGGCAGCGAGCAGACAGGTGCAAAGAAAGAGAGAGAGAGAGAGAGAGAGAGAGAGAGACTTCAAGCTGATCCGCTGGCTAGTCCGTTGGAGAAGGAAGAAGACGCAACAGAGGAACAAGCTAGAGAACAACAAAAAATAGAGGAGGTAAGGAGAGAGTTCTGACTTTGCAGAAAACAATTCGGGATTCTTTGTCTCAGCATCTCGCTCTCTTTCTCTGGGAGTCTCTCTTTGAGATCTTCCTCTCTCTTTTCCTCGAATAAACGAGATGGCTCAAAAAGGCTTCACCATGGCACTGGCATGGCAGTGATGGTGTGAATTACCGCAAACTACTAAGCAAACCATCATGAAAGACCGTGGCCTCAATTATTACCATCATAATGTACCATCGCAATCGGTATATGTACTAGCATGATTATGGTGTCTATAGCGTTTAGCCAGAATATTGTTATGACTACTCATTTGAGATGTCATTAGAAGTTTCAGTTTTTTAAATTATTATTGTTTGTTTAGTTAGTTGAATGATTCAATTTGATTGGAGAATCTGGTTTAAAAACTTGATCCTATTTTTTAAAGTTTAAGTAACGAGGGTCCGTCGAGGACTCGAGGGACTCAAAATGAAATTCATAATTAACTAAATTAAATTCACTTTATAGACATTCTAGTAGACATTACATGCATGCCCATGCTGTCCCCCATACATACGTGACTGTATAAAAACTCTGTCATGCATGTTTGAATGATGTTTCTCCCTTAGTTTCTCCAAGTTTTGTTGCATGTGACTTGGACAACGTTTATCTTATAATGATGTTTTTGTTGTCCAATTCTAAGTAATATACTAGTTCCTAAAATAGTTTGCTTTTTACTTAATATACTTTTTATATATGTCTTCTTATCAGACTAGTTATTAAATATAGTTTGGATCACTGAGACAGACAGTGGGACATCTTGAAAGCTATACTAGCATTATACTAGTTAGGTTTCAAAGTTTATGGCTTCATGCATACATAATTTAAAATATTTTTTTTAGTATCTCTCCAGGTCACTCTAGGAGTCACTAGCTCCCCCTCTCTTCTAGCCCCTATTTTTGAATAATGAGAGCAATCAACATAAGAAAGACTCGGAGGATGATAATAATGATTTATTTAAGAACTGTAAATTGAGAAGTCAATATGAACATATACATATAAAAGTCATGTCGCCGATGATGTCGGGGGGACAGCCCGCATGGTAAAACGTTAACCAGCTGCATGAAGTTCCTTGCAAGGACTGGTGCTGATATGCGACACCTTTGTGTGAGGCGCACTACCAGCCTTCGTAGTCTTGTTGCCTCATCCCGTACCGAATCATCATACCAACAAATGTGCCTGCATGAAAAAAGCAGTACGCGCATGATAATGAAGAAGCAGTGGCAGGGAGGAGAACAAAGATGCACGCATAGACGAGCTTGCTTCGACTTCAAATTCATTCATACAGGCCAACGGGAGGAACATCGTATCTGCATGCGACTGTCGAGGAGATAGAAGAGTTCCAAGCATGTGCGGACAATGGTTCCTTGGCTTCTAAAGAAGACAGGGAAAAAGACCATAGAGCCATGCAGTCGTGCGCAAGCGAGCGCTTGTCAGGCCCACCAACGCATCTTTCGAGCGAGCTAGATATTTCCTGTCCTTACGCAGCTGCAGAATTCGACGTGACCCTCACGAACTGACCTGGAATTGCTCCTACCACCCAGAGAGCCGCCGAAAGTTGGAAGGAGAGTGCGGGGCACACCAGACCGTCAAGAAGCCCCCCCCCCGCTCGAGTGCCTAGACCCAGGAGAAACCCCCCGACAAGCGCAGTCATAAAATTTCCAAAACTCCATAAATACACAGACACGCGGGGGCGGGTGGGGCTTAATCTGACTGTACTTTGATGCTCCACAAGAGAGTGGTGCTGTTGACGATGCGAGTGTCCACTAGGGCTTCGTCGCATCTCTGTACTGTTGGATGGTTTCGTCGGAGAACCGTTCTTCCTTCTCATCATGCTTTTGGTCTTTGCTGATCCTGCTGCTGCCCCCATTGCTGAAACACTCAAAATTGAAAACCGTCGTAGTTTCCGTTTTGTTGACTTCCACCTGCTCCTTCGCAGAAAGAAAGTCCCCCTCGGCGTTGGCCGCATTGAATTCGAATTCCTCTCCTCCCTCCCACTCCCTTGGCGCCCTTCTTCCCTAGACCCCTTCAACATTCCCCCGCAAGAGGAGCCCGCAACAAGAGCCAGCAACATGAGCACTTCAGAATTCACGAGGAAAAAACCGTCCATGCAACTGTTCAAAGGGTCCCCAAAAACAAACGGAGAGTCTCTAAACAACCACGACCAAACAGGTGGGACCATAGAGCGCAGAGCACGCAAAAGAACACTTGCAAGTGCTGGATGTACAAGGAGAAAACGTCCGCGAAAGGCTAAATGAACAGTCTGTATGCCCACAATCGTCATTGCACCAAACAACACTCGCATGTCCACCTCCGACTTTTCAGTGTCCTCACCGTCGCCTTTTCCCTTTGGGACTTCTAAGCTTTCACTGCCCACACTGCCACGATGATCCTTCCTTCCGCTCTCGGCACTTTCATGGGTCTTCCCCAATTCCCTCTTCCTGTACACTGGATCCCTGTGATGTGCCACGATGTGCTTCTGTTCGGGTCCTCCATCCGGTTCTTCAAAATGTGCCTGTTCTGTTTTCGTGACCCCCCCTCGGAATTCCTCAGTAGGAGATGAACTTGCAATCTGCATCATCGACAGGACAATCAATTAATTAATTACACCAGAATGAATGAATGAATGCGTTTCTTTCCTTCTGGCCACTAGCTGCATGGTGGAAGAAATTAATTCCACAGATCGACAGCTTGAACCTTCAGTCCGTGGGAGTGCAGTGCAGGGAGGGGGGAAAAGGGACATGAATGGATGACGACGATACAACCCTGATGCCATGCAATCAACAGCGTTCCCCCCCACCCACTCTGCACGTCCTGCAGGCCCTAGCTCATCTGTGATGAAAAGAGGACCCATACGAACTAGGGAGAGCGGAAGAAGAAAGGATTTAGAGATGAAAGGAAGGGAAAGCAGAGGCAGCTTTTCTCAGATGCACAGCCGAAGGAAAAAAAGACGTCAGCGGATGAACAGAGGAATGGCCCTCAGGGAGACGGAAGGTGTCCATCGTTTTGATTGCCTCATCCCATGACGGAAACCACTCCCATGCACCATCTTTCTCTTTCTCACTGACCCACCGACTGTTCTACTGACTGACTGTGAGGATCTTCAGCCCGACGGTTTGAGCTCTGTTTAGAGGAACGCGGCTGGCCGCAGCGGTGGAAATCTGCATGGGAGTTCCTTTGCCTTCGTGAGGGTGGACTTGTGCGTGCATGTGTGTGGAGGTCCGGTGGCCGTGCGGAGACGGAGAAGCCACCTTGGCGACGCGTGAACCCGTCTTCCCTCCAGGCTCTGGGGCCAGGGAGGGAGACGGCGTCAGGGGTGACCAGTCGGACCACATACTCATAGGGGTGATCAGCCCGCCGTTAGGAGAGGGGGAGGCCGAGGCAATCGGAGACAAGGGAACGTTCAGAGTCTGGTGACCTCCTCCCTGGGGTGTGGGTGGAGGCTGGGGGCCTCTCTTCTCGAAAACAAATGAAGCAGAGGAAGAGACAGCGCTTGGAGGGGGGATCTGTGGGGTTACAGAGGACGAGACGGGAAGGCGAAGTTCCCCCTCTGTTTGTTGGGATTCATCATGGTCGTTCTTCACCTCTCCTGATGATGTCTCGTGACGGTCTTCACCTATGCGTACACTTCTCTCTCTGAAGTCCCCCACACGCACCGTTCTGCTTTCAGATTCTCGAACTCTGACTGTTCTGTTTGTCTCTGCACCCCCTGAGGGTTTGTTGGGCTTTTGTCTTTCTTGCCGCAGCGCAGAAGATCTGAAAGTCGATGAGAACGTTCTGGAATTGGGGGCATCTGACTTTCGTGAGAAAGAGATTGTCTGTGCACGTCCCTGTCGTCCCCTTTCTCTTTCTTTGGTTCTTTTACCAGAGGCAGCAGCAACGAAAGCTGAATGCAATTTCTCAGGACCTGCAGAGGAATTGAGAGGACAACCCTCAAGGTCATCAACAAGACGCCTTGTTCCCCCGGCAGGAGGGGACACTTGCATCGTGTCAAGTCCTTTGCCTCCAAATACTTGGGTGATACTGCGGACAGACGTGCGCTGTCTGAAGAACCCTGTAGAACGCTTCATTGTCAACGCACCTCCCCTCTCTGTGTGACAGTCCTCTCCTTCATCCGCAGTGACACCACTCTTCTGGCTGCAATGCTGGTGAAGGGGAAGAATCTCAGAGGCACCCAAAGAAGACGCATTTCCACCCTTTTCTCCTCTTTTCCGGAGGAGGAGAAAAGCCAAACAGCAAGACAATGGGAGAGAGGGCCCTGGGCAACAACAAACAGAACTTTTCGGAGGCCCCGAAACCTCCTGCGCCTCTTCCCCCTCGATACAACCAGACTCTAAATCTTCTAACGGACTTTCATCCTCTTCCTCTGCAGCTTGCACAACAGTGGGAGAGAGGGCCATTTTCTTCAAAGCCGGACACCAGCACAGGCAAAGAAGGTATCTAGCGGTCCAGGAGAGGAGCTCCCTAGCCCCAGAATCGGCAGGTGCGTGCGCCCTCAGACGCAGTGACCGCACTGTGCGCGTCGCTGCTTCCATCACTCTCGACACCCGTCTTGCCTTCTGATGCCCACCCCTAGTACACACAAATTTCCATCCTGGAAAAAGGCGCTTAACTCCCGATACCTTCCCACCCGCACACACAGCCGCTTCGACGCCTATTACGATCATATAGACAGCTGCACAGATTGCGATCTGAAGAGGAATCCCGAGAGATACCTCAGGGAATTGATCGTGTAGTTTCATGTCCCGCAAATGCAGCAGAGACAGTGCCCTTCCTTCCGTCCCATCGAGGGTGAAGAGGGAAGACAAAGCGGAGGGTTTCCCCATGAGAAAATGTATTTCTTCCCCGTCCCCTGCTGAAATTTCTGTCCCTAGAGACGGCCTGGGTCGTGTGCGTACCGCTGTGCCGGTCTTCAACCCACGCAAAACTTTCCACCACGGGTTGCTTATCAGCGGAAGGTAAGCAAGAAGGAAGCTGAGGACAATTACTGCTGCCCTCCAGTGAAATCGTGCGAGCTTCACGACCATAGAAGTCTCACACGCATTCGCTGCCTGCATGCCTGCACCGAATAGAAACCCCCCCAGGACGGTTACCAGAGAAACCCTCCCTTCCAGAGGCTTCACGTTAAAGTGGTTTAGACCCAAGAGAACCCCAGTGAAGCAGCTCCAGAAAGCTATCGCAAAGACCAGCGCTCTTGCTCTTCTTGACCGCCCTCGGAAAAGGAAGACTCTGAACGCCGCTGGAATGTTCACAGAGAGGAGCTCCCAAGAGAGACCGAGGACAAACGAAGCAAGGCATGTTGCACTTGTGTGCCAGCTTATGATGCATCCTGGAATGCACAGTAAAAGAAGGATGAAGGGGAGAAGGTATTCTGGAAGTGTTGTCCGCATCTCTGTGTGTTGCTTGACGCGTACCCTCACTGTCTTTTTCGAAGGAAATTTCTTGGAAGTAACATGCTGAACAATCGCAGAGACTTCCAGATTTCATCACGCGTTGCCCTTTGCCATTTGCTCTGAGTGAAGCAACAACACTTGCCGGGTTTGATTGCATGTCTTGTTTCAACTTTTGAATCTGAAATTAAGGTCAGACATTTTCAATTTTTGGTGCATGTGTGTTACACAAAAATTGAATTTTGTCTAGAATCGGTTCCCCCGAAAATCGGGTATGGCGTCCCGTAAAGAAATTGCGGGTGGCTCTTACAAACAGACATTTTGTTCGCAGATTCGCTTTTCAAGGGCCTCTCGCACTCACGCGCCCGGGCCTCCTCAATTTAAGCGCGAACCGAGCTAGCAAGAAGAAAACAGCAACATTCCTCCTGACTTTTCGAGATCACTGTCTGTTTCAGTGCATCATCGATAGCTTGTAGCTTCGTACCAAAGCAAAAAGAGAACCGTACTGCTCCTACACGCCAGTTGAATCACAGCCTTGTCGAGCAATCAATCCCCAAGAACGCGAAACACCAACACCATGTCTTCCCAGAAGCCCAACTTCAGCGTCTTCCAGAGGTGCTATGACTCAGGAGTGCCTATGAACATGCCCCCTACGTCTTCCACCCCTTCTCCTTCCCCAACAGTCTCGCCCATTCCAGCCACTGCCCAACAGCAGCAGCCCACGGCACCGCTCCCTCGCGAGGCTCCTCACCAGCCCCTCGTCAACAGAGTCGCCTACTCGTTCTCCAGACAGGGATCGAGTGGGGCTTCTCCCTTCTTCACCTCTCGTCTTCCCTCCTTCGAGTCTGAGAAGTCAAGCTGAAGGATGAACAGTCGCATCATGTCGGAGACAATCCCGAAAGATCAGATCAGCACAAGGGAAAGTGGGGATCAATGATCACGCACATCGATCTGTACAGCTTTTAAGTTTCCGTTCTTCACACTGAATCAAGGTGTGGAGATCGATGGAATTCGGGTGTGGAGATCTGATCTGATAGAATTTGAACGGAAAAAGAAGTTACCGGGATTCCTTTTGAAGAATGAAAGAAGGGGGTGGAGAATAGCCAGTCGATCCGAGGTTCTTTTTTCGATCACCCGATCGCCTACTCTGTAGACTCTTTCTTGGGCCTTCATGCAACCTTGCAACTGTGTTGTGCTCTGTAGCTCTGTACCGCACTCCGCCAGGATCGTCCGTGTCGCTGATGCTTCCCTCCCGATTTTCTGGACGGAAAGCAGACGCATCTCTCTGCGCGTTCGTGTCCCTTGCGGGCGGGTCTCTATGAGAAGCTCTCGCCTGATTTCTGTGAGTGAGAGGCTTGTTAGTGCGTTCCGTGCTTCGTGTCGTGTTGTCGTAGTATTCGTGATGCAATGCCCTGCATGTGTGTTCCATGTCGAACAAATGGATAGCCTTCCTGTCCGACAGGAAAACGAAGGAACGGACCAAAATTAGTGACTCTTAAAACTTTTCTCTTTTCAAGTTTTCCCCGCTGTCGAACCCTCTTTGCGTCGCGCTTCTGCATGCGAGTCAACTTTATTTGAACGCATCATTCATCCCTCTGACCTACCTATCTGTCTGTGTGTGCTTGTGCTGCTCTTCTTTCTGTTTCGCTTGTTGGGAGTGCACGGACTGAATGTCTTTATCGTCTCTTTGCGTCTTCATTTTTTCCTCTTTTTTCTGGTTTTTATGCTTGTTCGTGACTGCCTCTTTCTTTCTGCGCTCTGTTCTCGTTGACGTGTCATTGTGCCTGGCCAGCTGTCTCTGTTGCTCTGAAAGTCCTCTCCCACCCACCCCACTCCCGGCTTACCCCCCCTACTCCCCCCGCGCTTCCTCTCTCTTCAGACTCCTTCCCCTCTCCCTCTCTGCGAGTCTCTTTCTTTGCCTCTCTCTCTCTGTGTATGTCTGCCTGCCTTAGTGGGTCTCACCATAACGTCTGTGCTTCTGGACAGCCTTCAACTGAGCCTTGGAGATCATCTTTCTCATCCTTTCTCGTCGAAACATTACACGCAAAACACCTGCATCTGTCTGTCTTATCTGTGTCTGCCTGTCTTAAGAATTCAGTCTGTGAAGTTACCCGAGGAGCGTTCTATAGGCAGCATCTCTGTCCGTCTCGATGTTTGTCAGCTTTGTTTTGATGGTTGCTGCTGTATGTACCTGCCTAGGTGCCTCCCTCTCTCTATACTAGTCTCTCTAGCACTTTGTAAAGCTCATTCTCTCTATATATATATGCTCTAGCTAGCTCTAACTATGCTAAGCTTTGTGTTAGGCTTTGTGTGCATCCGCCCTATATGCAAACTAGTATACAAACCGGCTCTTCCTATCAGTAATAAACATATGTCAGATAGTCTTAGTGACCAGATTTAATTTGATAGGACTTGATTTGATTTGAGCTTCAAACTCAAATCTGACTAGATTTGAGGTTAAAGTTTAGAGGTCACTCTCAATATTAGTCTCGATAGCACTGAAAACGATATGACACAGTCGATACCACTAGCAAATCCTAGAAAGCCCTAGAGACAAGAAAATCACTAAAAAATAGACTAAAAGCTAAATTAAGACTCTTAAAATTAATGAGCTATTGTTAAAGCTAAGAGCTTATATAAGTTTTTAGCTTAGAGTCATCCTAGAGAGTCACCTCGAAGATTTGAGGTTAAAAGGTCAGATTTGAAGTAGATTTAATAGAATTTGATAGGCCCTATCACTAGCCCTATCATACTAAAGTTTCTCATGCAGGCCTAAGATTTGATTTGAAGTTAAGCCCTACTTCAAATCAAATCAGATCAAATCAAATCAAATCTGGTCACTAGACAATCTAACAGTGTGAGCCACTATTGATTAATTTACCGAATTCTAGATCCTAGTAAAACATAATCATTGATTAAATTCCCAGTTGACTTCCAAAATTATAACTGGAAAGTTAACAAAAAAACTTCTTATACATTCTCTCACAACATTGAAACCAGTTTGAACATTGAATATTAAAACCCCCAATAAGCTGGCCAATTACCTATAGCCAATTGCATGAAATTCAATTTTCTTAATTATAGAATTAATTAAAATAGAAATAATTTTTCTGGTTATTTTTAATACACTATATGAAAAAATTGTTGTGGATCGAAAGGTCTTCTAACGTTCATACACTACAAAAAACCGTAAAAAGAATTGTTTCATTATAAACATCATTTTACTTTTAATGAAAAATGTGTATGTCTATGTATCATCATGTGGTGTGTGTGTGTGTGTGTGTGTGTGTGTGTGTGTGTGCGGTCTCGCAATCTCTGCATGTTCTCCACCAATCTCCCCCCCTTGTCTGTCAGTCTGTCTGTCTGTCTGTCTGTCTGTCTTTTTATCTATCCTTTTGTCTGTCCTTCTGCACACGGTCCTCCCTCCTCTTTTTCTTTGATTTCTTGTCGTTTGTTCTTTGTGGTTCTTTTCTCATCCATCTCTTTTGCACCCATCTGTCCATGCACACAGAAATTCTGCCTGCAGTGGGAGTGAATGTTTCCACACGCACGAGTGGGCGCTCTATTCTTGCCTCGACATCTTTGCTATCCATTCTTCATCCTTGATATTTCTTCCCCCGCCCCTATTATTTCCCTCCCTCTTCCCCCCTGTCCGTTCTCTTCCTCAGCTTGTTTCACCAGCCCTGCATCCGTATGCACTCTCAGTAAATCATCCATTCATTGATCCCATCCGTCTGTCGGTATGCAAGTTTCTCTTCTCTCGCTATCGATATGCAGTCCCATTCATTCTTCTTTNTGTGTGTGTGTGCGTTTTGTGTGTGTGTGCGTTTTGTGTGTGTGTGCGTTTTGTGTGTGTGTGCGTGTGTGTGTGTGTGTGTGTGTGTGTGTGTGTGTGTGCGGTCTCGCAATCTCTGCATGTTCTCCACCAATCTCCCCCCCTTGTCTGTCAGTCTGTCTGTCTGTCTGTCTGTCTGTCTTTTTATCTATCCTTTTGTCTGTCCTTCTGCACACGGTCCTCCCTCCTCTTTTTCTTTGATTTCTTGTCGTTTGTTCTTTGTGGTTCTTTTCTCATCCATCTCTTTTGCACCCATCTGTCCATGCACACAGAAATTCTGCCTGCAGTGGGAGTGAATGTTTCCACACGCACGAGTGGGCGCTCTATTCTTGCCTCGACATCTTTGCTATCCATTCTTCATCCTTGATATTTCTTCCCCCGCCCCTATTATTTCCCTCCCTCTTCCCCCCTGTCCGTTCTCTTCCTCAGCTTGTTTCACCAGCCCTGCATCCGTATGCACTCTCAGTAAATCATCCATTCATTGATCCCATCCGTCTGTCGGTATGCAAGTTTCTCTTCTCTCGCTATCGATATGCAGTCCCATTCATTCTTCTTTCTTCTCCTTTCTAGTATCCGCCAATTTGACTTCCCACAGCACCTTTCTCTCCCTTCCAGCATCATAAACTCCACAGTATACTTGGCACATCAATGCTGAGAAAGGGCACATTCAGACGGCTCATATAATGGTTAAATGTCCTGCTGCCAGTCTGCCCGTTTCCAGTCCAGAAGTCTGCATTGGACCACCCGAAGATCAGATTCTTTATACATCAGGTCAAAAGAGTTGGCACTGTCCTGAAGGGCCCCCAAACAACTTCTTCTCTCTCTAGCTACTTTGCAGCTTGAGCGTCATCTCCTGCGTCCGCATTCGCATTTTCATCTGGATTCGTGTCCTTCCTGTCCAGCAGATAGACAAAGCTCTCCGTCGGTAGCGCACATTCATTCAGAGGGCCTTCTCCCAGAGACTCTCCCTGAAAGACCAGAATCTGATCCTCCACCGGAACCTGCATGAACTTTTGTATCAGTTTCTTCAAGTGCTCCACGTGGTCATTCGATGGGAGCTCCAGGTACGTCGTGGCTGCCGTTTTGGCATTCGTGATGAAGAAGTGGAAAGGCGGAGGGGGCGGAGGATTGGCAGCTGCAAACGAGGAGCAGGATGGCGAGAGAAGAGTCAATATAGACGGTGGCGACGAAGTTCCTCAGACCTTTTGGTCAAGTTCTCAATGCATGTATATAGATACATGCACCAATCTTAATGCATGTCTGTGAATACAACCAGACCACAAATGAAGACAGTGGGCAAGTAAGCAAGCAAGTGTGTGGACTGACTCCAGAGTTTGGAGAATTCCTCTTCTGCCTGGAGCTCGTCGAGTGTCCGTTCATCGTCCAGAGCCCCCTCGTGGTCCTTCATGATACACCAGGAGTGTGCAACAGGGCCGGCAACGGCAACAAGCTTTGTGCGCACATCCTGGATCTTGTCCGTTTCGAAGTTTGCTTCAATTGAGAATTCCTGCCCAGTTGGGGAGTACACTGTGAGAGGTACTGCCATTTGGGCCCTGGGTCTTCACTTGTCAATGTGCGTGTTGCAGCAACAGACTACGCAGGGCTTCCAACAACACAGCAGGGAATCAGTGCGGTACAATTCCCGAAGCAGTGGACTGAGAAAAGACCGCTTGCGCAGTTCGGGATACAGGAAACCCGCGGACGTCGCAGATGTACGTTTGGTTCGCTAGCACACGTGCATTCTTGCATGGCAGCACACGGACTTCGTATACGTCCTATAAGTCCGACATACAAAGATCGAATTGTATTAATATATGCGTGCATGCATGCATGCATGCAGATGTCCGATAGATTTTGTGCCGGGTGCATCATTGGAGCCCCCGGCCCCATACAGCCCGCGGGCCGGTCTGATATGCGTCTATATAGCTAGCTAGGCGCTTTTCCCTCAAAGCCGCACGTCAGACATTGGGAAGTATAAGGCGCGGGAAGCCAATCCTCCGGACATAAATTATTAATTAATTAATTAATCCCAATCCTGAGAGATTTTTCACGATTGTTTTTTATTCTTGGTAAGGCTCAGTTGAGATTGAGCTGTAACCAGTGAACGTTGTAAGCTTACCCCCTAGGTGCCCCTGGCAGTAAACCACGAGAAAACCAAGAATATATATCCTCATCCAGTGCAGAACCTATCAATCAATTACCAAATGCATTAAAAAAGAAAAAACAATCAATCCATCAAAACCAATCCTAATAAAGTTACTTCAAATTATTTTTTTTTAATTAATATTTAAGACAACTTTGAATGAGTCATACGCCAAATTTGGTGTTAATTCTCATCCAATCACAATGTTGTAAATGCTTTTTAGCCAGAACCAAAATTAGAACAAAAAAGTTATCATGCCTTCTCCCAGAAAACTACAGAAAACTATAGATTGACATTGATTAAAACAGACAAAGACAATCACGGAAACACATACACATGAACGGACGCACGGACGCACGTGCGCAGACAGGCAGCAGGCAGAAAGAAAGACAGACAGACAGACAGACAGACAGAGCGACGAACTCCGAGTCAACACACACACACACACACACACACAGTGACACACACACAGTGACACACACACACACACACACACACACACGTTACGTCAACGCATTCACACAGCAGATGCTTGGCTTGGCGACGCTATTCTGAACTTTGTTCTTTTGGTGTTATATGCAAAAGCAACTGCCGGGACGTTCCACCTGCAGGCGTTTGAACATCCTCTTCATCAATCACAGTGCCTGACAAAGCCAGCTGTGCTTGGAGGGCCTTTGCATGATCAGGAAAGTTCACATGCAAGCGGGGGCGTCGAGAGGAAGAAAAGGGAACTGTACCCACAGCCCCAAATTCCGTCGCAAGACGTTCACGGAGCGCATCTCCTTTTTCAGCTTTTATGAATTCGCGAAACCATTCTTCTGCCGTGCCTCTACTAGATCCCCCCTTCTTATCACTCCCACTAGAAGGCTCTTCCGAGAGAACGCCTGTCAATAACAAAGTGGCCACAGCACCAGAAGAGGAGGAAGAGGACGAAGAAGAACAGGAAGACTGAGGTAAATCTGCTGAGGACCGCCCGAGGCCTCCCTTACTCTTTCCCCCAGATTGACTTTCCGCTAGTTGCGGAAGTCCTCTGGGTGGGGAGGCTTTCTCACCTTTCTGTTCTCCTTTCCCTTGTGTCTTCTCTGCTCCCTTACCTCCTCCTTCACCGGCGACTGCAGCACAGTGTCCCCCCTCTGGAGGTTGGATCCCTGTCAATAGAGCGCATGCCTCGGGATAGCGGGACACGAGGGCAGGAGGTAGAACACCCGCAATCTGCAGACAGGACAAACACGCAGACATACATGAAAAATCGGATCGAAAGCACACAAAACAGGTAGGAAGAACAGATTGGTGTTGCAGCAATAGGCACACACAGTCTATCAAAAAGAGTCTGTCTGCAGTGGAGGATGGAGACACCCATCTGTGCACTCAAGCACGCAAGGCAGGAGTATGGACACGGTCATGAAAGGCATCATCTTAGACGCTGGGCTTGCTCAGAAGCCACAAAGAGTACCACCTAAAATTTGGCATCGTTTGAATTCAATTTTTCCAAAGGCTGCTTCTTCAAACTCATCCATTCATCCTCAGGCTGACAGACAGCTAGGTGGAAGAGAAAGGGTGACATGAGAGAGCAGACAAGGGGTCGCATTCCCAAAGGAGAACGAGACAGAGACGCACAACACACACAGATCTCCTCCCGCAATCAATTCGAACAGACGTGAGGCCACGCAGCCCAGCACCACGCCTCCTTCATTCCTTCCTCCCTTCTTGACTGACTCCCTCCTCCCGAACATCTGTGGAGTCCAGTAGGTGCAGCATCTGATTTTTGCTCTCTCTTGTTATATTAAGATACATACGTAGAGAAAATTGAACAAAAATGTGTGGACCCGACTGGCCTCTGTGGGTGCTGCAGTGCCTCTGCAAGTCGGACAGCAGGGTTTAGCCTGTCCGGGATGGCCCTCGACATCCCCCCCTTCGTCCTCTGGAGAGGGAGGGTAGGGGGCCAACTCCCCTCTCTCCTCTGCCGCCTGCTTCACGACTGCACTTGCCCATTTCTGCCCTGCGCTTTCTTCAGGAAACCACCACTGGGCGGAGGGGGGGAAACAGCGACACCGTTTCCTCAATAGCGAACAGACATGCAGGGATGCAGGCATGACACTACACGCTTCCAAATTCTGTCAGATGAAGCGAGAGCTCAACAACGTCACCATGGGTCGACAGAAAGAAAAACGGTGTCCAGCGAGGCGCACGAACAGAATAAGGAGGACAGCGGAAGACAGGAACAAGAAGAAGACCATCAAGCAGAGCACCAGAGCCCCAGTGACAGACAAACAGAAGGATCCATCAGAAGCGAAACACAGGGCAAGGACAAACAGACAGAGAAACAGACAGACAGACAGACAGACAAACATGGAAGGAAGAAAAAAGGAAGGAAGGAAGGAAAGAAAGAAAGAAAGAAAGAAAAAGCTTCTGACCATGAACACGAAAGAAAGTACATAATGGCATTTTCAACTAAGCCAAGACATTCTTCTTCACGTGCAAGAAAAGAAGGGTATTTCTACTGACTCTTTCAAGGCATCTTCTATGAAGAGTGTGGAAGCAAGAGAGTCGAAAGAGTCGTGTCATCACCTCTGAACCCCCTCCCGCTTCCTCCTCCTGCCCTGTCACTTCAAGGGAAGCCGAAGGGCTGCTGTCTGTATCGATCAGAGACCCCATGCAGATCGCACAACTGCCCTGGAGGTGTTCATTCATCTCAGTCACCTGCAGGCAGACACACAGACAGGCAGGGGAGCACATGGAAAAGCAGGTGCGGGAAGCGATGCTTCCTCTTAGTGCCCTCTCTCTCTCTTAGGACAACCTTTTTTTGTCCTCTTTATTCCTCTCTTTGTGTGTGTGTGTGTGTGTGTGTGTGTGTGTGCACAAATGTCTCCGAGAAACAGACCAACCTCATCAACCACGGCCTCCACCGCTCGGAGCAGACTCTTCTCAGCCTTCACAGTCGTCTTCATCAGTTCCTCCAGCCGCCTCTCTTGACTGCATTCGTCAAACCGGTGAGACCCACGCAGATGGAACGCAGAGCAACATAGACAAAGACACGCAGAGGGGAAAAGCGAGGCAGTGAGTCGGAGTGTTCAAGTTTTTGTTGTTCTTTTGACGAAAACCCAATTATCTAACCATGCGCAACACGCACCCAGAAACACACACACACACACACACACACACGCACACACTCACCCACACGCACACAAACACGCACTCGGACACATTCACACACACACACACGCACACACACACACACACACACACACACACACACACACACACACACACGCATACACATACACATACACATACACACACGCATGCACGCAAACACATACACACACGCATACACATACACACACGCACACACATACACACACGCACGCATACACATACACACGCGCAT
>JAHBMJ010002684.1:0-16825 GCA_018398765.1 Chromera velia | reverse complement strand
CTTCCATATCCATTGCTTTCTGAAAGACCTCACTCACTTTTTCCTCCTTCACTCTTTTCTGAAGCTCTTGGAGATACCTCTCCTCTCCTTCCTTTGTGAGCGTTCCCTTCCATCTTGGCTTGATTTGATCTTCTCTTTTCTCGTTTTTCTTTCTCTTTTCCCTCTTTTTTGTCTTTCTTCGCCTATCTTTTCTTCTTTTCTTTTTGTTCTGTTCTTGGTTGGCTTCGTTCTCTTCCTCGTTTCCTCTTCCCTCGCCGCTCTCATTCTCTCTTTCTTCCTCCCTCAGGACTAATCTAAGAGCTGAATGGTCTGACCGAGCTGAGCACACACAAAATACAGAAAAAAGAAGAACAGATGGCAGAGACACAGGAGACATGCATGCATAGTCGATCAGGGACCTCCCTCTGTCTCCCCCCCTGTCGAAGGTAAACGATCCATCGAAGTTGAAAGCTACCTTCTCCCCCCCCTCTTCGACCGCACACCGCCTCAGTCCATTCAGAGGAACAATGCCCACCATCTCACAAAAACGAATAAGAGCCCTTCCCTTCGTGTTCTCCGTCTCGTCTTCAGACTCCCTCTCCGGTCTGAAAACCTCCTCTCTCCCGCCTGTTTGTGCCCACTCTTCCTCTTCTCCCCCTCCCTTCCCTGTCCAGACTATCAGAGGAGTTTTCTTTCCAGTACGGGCGTTGAAGTCCCCTATTACGCAGACCTCTGAGAATCTGCTCTCTCCTTTTCTTTCTCTCTGTGCTCTTTTCTCTTCGATTCTCTCTGCCAAATTATTGAGGTGTGTCTCATCTGCATAGTTCGACTCTTCATGGGGGTCATACAAGCCAACGAAGAGCGGGAAGCCTGGTGCTTCTGCAAATACCGCTATCTCCGTTGCTCTTTCTGTCGTAAAGCCCAGCTCTCTTGCCTTTCTGCTCATCAATACCATCACCCCCCCTGTCGTCGTCACTTCTTTTCCCTCCCTTACTAACGGGAATTTCAAATTCGTTCCTTGCAGTCTTCCTCCATTCACACTGCACACTGTCCTCTCTGTTCTAGTTTCATTCATAAAGAGGATGTCGGCTCCTTTCGTTTCTTCTGCGAAAAGCGGGCTTTGCACCAAATTCTCCGTTCTTCCCCTTACGTTCAGAGCCCACATCTCTACTCCTTTGTCTTTCTTGTTTTGTTTGCTCTTTCTGTTCGTCACGGGGGAAGACAAAAAAGAAAAGGAAGAAGAGGAAGACGAAGAAGAGGAAGAAGAAGAAGAAGAAGAAGAAGAAGAAGGCAAAGACAAAGATGAAGACGAAGACGAGGACGAAGACGAAGACGAAGAAGAAGAAGAAGAAGAAGAAGAAGCAGAAGAAGCAGAAGAAGAAGAAGAAGAAGAAGAAGAAGAAAAAGAAGAAGAAGAAAAAGAAGAAAAAGAAGAAGAAGAAGAAGAAAAAGAAGAAGAGGGAATAGGAGGAGGAGAAGAAGAGGAGGAGGAGGAAGAAGAAGAAGAAAAAGAAAAAATCTCCCGGTGGTCTGGCCTCTTCCCACCTCTCCCTCCCTGTTCTTTCCCGCCCTCTTTCTTTCCCCCGCCAGTGCCAGGGAAAGAGGAACAAAAACCAAGAGACTCAGAGGAAAAAGAAAAACAAGAGGAAGACGTAGAAGAAGTAGTGAAGCTGTAAGGAGACGGACCTGGTGGGGGACAACGAGGCAAAGAAGCTCGAACGGAACAGGAAAGAGAAGAACATACACATGAACACATGTTGGCACGTATTCATTCGTCTTTGTGAATTAAACTATTCTCCTTCTCTGACGAGCCTTCGATTTCTGAGGAGAAAGAGAAGCCAAACCGGGATCCGTCTTGCTCGGGTGTATTGATCGAGAATGGATGTATGCTGCAGAAACATCTGGGATGCTCGAGGGTGTTTTCTGGTTCTTTCTCTCTGGCAGGGCCACAATCTACATCCCAGGGGTCTAACTGAAAGGGAACAAAATCGCTTTTTTCTTCTTTGTCCTCCCCTGGACTCTCCTTCCCTCCTGTCCTTCTTCCTAACAAAAATCCTCCACCTTTTCTCACTTGGTTTCTCTCCATCTCCCCTGCGGGTGGATTGAACTTGAAGCCCTGATAACGGCGATCTGAAGTCGGTTATTCACGCAGTGCGAAGTCTCAGCTGCAGCCTCGTTGACAAAAATCTAGTCAACTGTTTTGTGCACGCTGCGAGCGCATGTGTTGCTAAAAAAACCTGCATGCATGCATCGATCATGAACATGCGCATGTGCGATGCAGCTAGCTATATATAGATCGGGGGAATCGAGGGATTTGCTCGATCACCCGTCTGCCGGTGCCTGTATACAACCTTTCACACTCGATCGATGTCTCTTGTATAGATTGAATCCCCACATCTAGCATCATGGTTTGTACGAACGTGGAAGCTTGAGCAGGGTGGTTAGCAACATGTTCTCCACCTCGCCTCTTTTTTTGGATCTCCAAGAGAACATGCGAGAAGTATTTCAGTGGCAGTGCGTCGTCTTAATTAGTGCCAGGGGCGTATGTTCTCTTGGCGGCATGACTGTTTGTGTGCAAAGTTTTCCAAGCTCATCGACTGACTGACCCAGAAGGCAGAAAACTGACGCCTTGGAGGGATGAGTTTCCACATCGGGGGACAGGTGGGAATCTGCCTCCCCACACCTTTTGCTTTTTTCCTTTGTTTTTCCACGTACTACCGTCTACTTCTTCTGAGAGCTTTTGATGCCCCCCACTATCCCTACGTGCGACTGTGTGGGACATTGTTGCTTTTCCAGGTCACGTGTTCACGTTCCTCTTGACCAGAAGCAGCCGTCTGCACGGCGATGTGTTGATGCGTGAACGTGCAAATTCATCTGCATGCCTGACTTGTTCTCAAATCAGCAGGCCATCTGGCGGCTTCTCCACCTCTTCACAGTTTTGCCACTCCTCTCTCGCTGCGATGCTGATTTCTTGCCTTCCCACAGTTTAGCCTCTCTGCCCGTTGCGTCCTTTCCCTCTCCACGCTCGCACATGTGTACCTGCATTCCTCCGTCGTGTGTCTGCCTGCAGGTGCGGGGGTTCTCACGCACTGGGGACATGCTCAGACACCCCACTCCTGCCCTTGGAAGCCCCGTGGACCCCAGTGGCAGCAGAAGGGAAAAGGACAGAGACCCACTCTCCCAGAGTCGCGTCTCCATGAAGGGCTCCCTCTCCTTCAGGGTGGGGGAGGAACCGGACAGATCGAAGAGCAGAAGGAGCAGCACTGCGTCCTCACCCAACAGGAGGAAGAGCCAGGTGACCAGATCCATCATGGTCAGTCGGTTCATTCAATGTCTGGGCGGGACGTTGGACGAATGCATTTATCGATTCTTACGATGAATCTCAGCCCGTTTGATTCTTCTTTGTGTGTCTTCACGAGTTTCAAATCTGAATTCAGTGTCCACTTTTGGCTCTGTTTTCGCTGGAGACTAGAATGAGAATCGGCCTTTTCCTTGTCCGCCACGTATTCCATATACTCACGCGTGCAGTGTGCAGTTGTGCACAGGGGATACGCATCTGAATTGTTTACCTAAATCAGGTCATTTCTGTAACCTTTGTGTCTCTTCTGCTGCCTCTCTCTCACATGCAGGAGAACTACCCGATTCTTCCCGAGTTCACCCTCGACTTTCGAGACCTGGAGACAAAAGCGGCAGACTCCCCTCTGAAGATTCAGAAGTCCTGGAGGGGATTTCGGGAGAGGAGGAGGCATGATTCTTTCAGGGGAGAGATGACGACAGCCATCCTCACGATCCAGAAACACGTGCGCTCATGGCTGTGGAAGCGCAAGCAGTACGAGGCTCTGAGGGAGTATCTGGCCGAGACCGACGAGCTTCATCTCCTTCTCTCTGCTGAGGAAATGTGGACGGTCAGTCAGTTGGTCGGTGGGTGGGCCAGCAGAGGAAGGGATTGCAGGGATTAGTTTAGTGTGAAGAATCCCAGAATCTTTCAAAAAGTCTCACGAAGGTGTCGTTATGGGGTTGGGTACTTTCACGCTGTGGCTTTTCGCTGTGGCCGACTTCTGTTTGTTGCACACTTTTAGGACACAACACTGCCGTTCCTTACCGCCCTGTACGTCACTCCCCACGGTCGTCGGAATGATTGAATGCCTGCCTGCCTGCCTGCCTGCTTGCTTGCCTGCCTTCCTGCCTGCCTGCCTGCCTGCTTGCCTGCCTGCCTCTGTATATATATGTATATATATATATATATATATATATGTGTGTGTGTGTGTGTGTGTGTGTGTGCAGATTCGGAGTCTGCAAACTTTGAAGAAGGCTCTGAAGAAATGGATACGGAGGTACCGAGCCATGAGGACAATCCGCCTCGCTGCAACGACGTCAGTCAGTCAGTCAACGGTCGATGCACAGGTGTTTTGTTCTGTCTCTCTTTCTGCCCTGCTCGTGCGGGTAGCCACGCGTTCTGAAAGTCACAGCGCCGTCCCGGTGGGATTGCTGCTTTTGTCGTTTGGTTGGATGCATGAAGATTTGCTCACTAAATCAACAATGCCAGGCCAGATGCAACGAAGACTCGAAAGGACGAGCGGCCCCCTCTGCCTTTCTCTCTCGGGCCCATTTGCCCGTCAGTCTGTCTGTGTGTATATATGTATGTACATACATATGTATATGTGTGCAGAATCGCACGGGTTTGGAGGGGCTCCCACTGCCGAAATCAGATGGTCCGTTCTCTTCTGCAGTTTCCCCTCATACCTCGCCCCAAGGTCTCCCCTCCCCTTCAACACGCGATCAGTCTAGAAGAGGGCCAACTGATGATGTTGGAAGGGAAGGAAAGGTCAAGCAGCAGACCGAGGTCAGCCGACCCGTCTCCTATGCCCTCACCCTCAGAGCAACGGCCGCGTTCGGCAGGCGCAAGTTCTTCCCAGGGAAGACGGCAAAAGGGAAAAGGTCTGCCAGAGTCGTTGGAGACAGACCTTCAAGGCTTTGGAGCAAAGTCGGCAGGGAAGTCAGAATCGAGTTGGAACTCATCCCGACCCGAGAGCTCCTCAACCCCGTCGCAGGGAGGACCGGCCGAGAAGACAAGCGGAGAGCTGTCGGTGGGAGAGGGGCGGACGAAAAAAGACCAGAAGGGCAAAGGGAGGGACAAACGTGGAGGAGAAAAACAACGCCGGCAGTTACCTCGGTCCGAATCCTCCCGAGTTCTTTTAGACCCACCCTCCCGTCCTTCTCCTTCTCGTCCTTCATCACCAGCAGAGAGTGCCTCTGGGGCTGTGAAAGTGATCAGGAGAGGGCGGACACAGACAGACATTTCGTCAGAGAGGGCAAAGAAAAATGCAAAGGTGCTGCAAGAGGAAGCCCGCAAAGCGGAAGCGGCGGAACGAAAAAAGCTGGAGGAACAGGAGGAGAGCAAGCGCGTTTACTTCTTTTGGAAGGATGCAGACAAAGTCTCCATCATGATTGCCCAGGTCTACGCTGAAATTGATAGAAGGTCAGACAGACAATATCCTTACCTTCGTCTTCATGGATACGTCACTGCATTCCTGGCTGCCTATCTGCTTGGCTGCCCCATTACTCTTGTAGCACATGTAAGGCTGATCTTTCTGCCCTACCGTCCTTCGGGGCCTTTCAAAACTCTCCAAGGCTGTTTGGGAGTCACATTACTGGATGCACCCAGCCAAGTTTTCTTGCTGTCTGTTCAACTTTGTGGTGTACCAAATGCATAGATTTTCCTTTCCCCCCCCCCTCTGCAGAAAGCGCAAAAAACACGAGGGTTCACGATCCAGAGGGACCACCGCAAAAGAAACTGGAAGCACAAAGTCACCTCCCATCTCCGCTCGCTCTCCACGGCCAGGCAGAAGAGGCCTCCTGAAGGAAAAAGATTCACCCGCCCTCGGCCTCCTCCCGCCCTCTCCCCGCCACCCCATGGGAACCGCCCAAGACTACCCTGGCGGCCTTGCTGCCTCTTCCCCCAATCATTCCACCTCCCCCCTCCTCTCCCCCTCCACAGGGGGTGCCGGATCCCCAACAGCGAACGGAGGGGTGTTCACAGACCCCCAAACAACAGGGGCTGCTGAGGCTGCTGCTGCTCTCATTGCAAGGGCAGAGTGGAACATTCGCCTGGAGGAGGCGGACTACTTTGCAGTCAGGATGGGGGACCCTGATCAGTTACCCAAAAGGTTCGTCTGCCTCTTTGCTTGCTTGTTGTCTCGCTTTTTTAGATACCGACCTGCATCGCTGCAGTTGGAGCATGCCAAGTTTTGATTCTTCTCTCTTCTTTTGCAATCTGACACACAGATAGATCCAGTCCTTCTTCCTACTGCGAAAATTAAAGGAGCATCAGTTTCACTTTTTCTCCCACCGCCATTCCACCCCCCGCACCTCTCTCCTTGCAGGAGTGGAAAGCTCGGACAGGTTGCAGCGAATCAACAGGCTCTGGTAGTCAGGAGGTCTCGAGACAGGTCGAGGTCCTTCCCCTTCGCCTGCTGGAGAGGGGTGTTCCACTGTTTTGTTGACTCCCCGCCCTTGGAAGTCAAGGAGAGCCTCTCCAAAATTCGAAGGTCAGTCAATTTTTGTTCGTTTTCTTCCCTTCGCTTCAAATGTACCATAAGAGTTGCATGCGAGAGCACCCCGACAACACACCTTCAGTCATAGCATAGTGGCATACAGATCAATATGGGCGGCATTCTTATTGCGCGATTGCGTACTCGTCTCGGAGTGATTCTTTTTCATTGCACGTATCTTCTTCCTTCGTCATGGATCTTCTCTGTACACCCACGTCCCCACATGCTACATGAATCGTATTTGAGAAGTCTCTTGAAACTGTTTTCAAAGTTGACCATCTATCTCTTTTCATCACTCACTGCAGGAGGATCTGCATCCCCTCGAATGCACACCGTCTGGCATTTCTCCTCTCCTGCCCCCCCCTGGAGGCCTCGCTTTCTTGGCAGTCCTTCGACGCTCAGAACACTTTTGGAAGTCCCGCAATCAGGAGTCGTCTCCATGGCGTCTCCAAAGTGATCACCGCCTTGGGGTCCAAGAACAAAGTCAACCAGTACAGGCGTACGCTCGTATTCAAGGAGCCTGCCAGAATCACCGTAGAGCCTAAGGAGACTGGCCTCATGCGCACGGTGATGCAGAAGCTGAAGACCTCAACCTCAGAACAACACGAGAGGGAGGCTGTCGGGGTGGCAGGTGCCGAATTGGTGACGCTGCCAAACTTCGAGGAGCCCTTCAAGAGCTACCGGTAGGTTTGGGTGAGTGGACAGATCCGAAGCCTGCGTACAGTCTGGAGGGCAGCGCAGGTGAACAAATGGAACTATAAAAAGCTGAAGCGAAGTTATGCGAAGTCTGGGAATGAGTCATTCAACGCCGCTCGACTGTCCCTATCCTGCCTGGGTTCCCTTAAGGGGATAGACTCACACGGGCTCGCATTCTTCCGTATCTGCAAATAAGATCCTTGTTTTGCATTTTCTTTTTTTTTCTGCGTGCAGCTCCTGTGAGTGGCTGAACCGCAAACTGGGATACTTCCAGTGTTCCTCTGAGGCCTTCGCTGTGGAACTGTTGTTGAGACTTCTGAAGGAGCAGGAGACGGAAAGGTCAAAGGAGCATCAGAGGGTACACGTAAGTAGAAGCTCGCTTCTCTCCTCTACTCTCCTCTTCGTGTGTATTGCGTCTTCGTTTGCATCCTTAGTCTGATTTAACTTTTGCCCCGCTTTTATGTAGAGGTCAAGATGTTAGACTTACGGCAGCTGAAGGACGGGCCTCCTCGCTATCTGAACACCGACACACTCACCCATACAATCAGCATGACATAGAATGAGCCTTTGGAGAAGATGTGTGTGTGCATCGATCGGTTTCCTACGAGATTCGAAAGAGTCAACAAACAAATGTTTCTTCCGACGAGCGTCTCTCTTCTGATTGGTCTGCAGGCTCGGAACGTCAGTAACGGTCGGATGCCGATCGTGTTTGTGATGGGAGCCCAACTGAGAGAGGTGGCTGCAGTAGTCTCTATTCAGTCCGCCTGGAGGGCTCATAGGTCAGACAAAAGAGTGAGCCCGAGGTAGATTTTAATGCTTTCTCTTCTCTCTTAATCTACGCTTTATCCCTCCCTTTACTCGCTCGTCTGTTTATTTCTGTGTGAAACCAACTCCTCCTCTACCCGTTGGATTGGTCGACCGCTTTTGTTTCTTCTCACGTGTCCTTCGTCAATCCCTTTTAGTGCTCGATTTCAACTATGTCTCCCTTTTTTGCCTTTACAGCGTCTGTCTTTGTTCCTTCTCGCCCGTTCCCTCTTTGTCTCGGAAACGCACACAGGCACACATATGCTGAAGTGTTATTTTCAGTTGCATTTCATTTTCAGTTCGTCACTGCTGTCTTCTCTTTTTTCTCTTTGTTGCCTGCAGGACTCGCACAGCCCTCTCTGTCTCTGTCGGGAGGGCTCTGCTGGTTCGACGTGCAATCATCTGCATTCAGACTTTCTGGAAATGGAGCTGTATGAAGTCAGTCACTCAGCCAGGCGGCAGGCAGGCAGGCAGGTAGGTAGGTAGGAAGATCTGCATGGATTAGGAGAGCAAGTCGTTTTCTGACCACTAGTCAGCCTTCAAAGAGGAGGTCCACATCCAATCCCTCCAGGGCTGTGTGTGTTTCCAATCCGTGCTCTGAAAGGAAGCGCCGACGGAACAACTCGCACTGATCGCTGTTGTCAAAAGGAAACCCACTGCCAGCTCACTACGGATAGAGGAGACCATGCAAGTGTCAGCGCGAGTGATGAACAATCCCTCTTGAGAATCGTGAATATACTTTTCGATGGATCTCCCGTTTGGTATTTCTCTAAAAACTGATTTAGAATGCACAGTGAATGATGTATTTATTTTTCTTTGAAACCAGCCTTCCTTTTGGTTCGTATGATTTCTGTGCAGACGTCGGCTCCGCATGCTGACAGTCTGCAGAGACTACATGAGCCAGCTGCAGCAGAGCCGCACTCTGTGCATTGAGTCCACTCTTCTCGGAGCTCTCAAGAAGATCTACTCCTCCAGGAGGTTCGGCCTCCACGTGCCAGAACGACATTGCATCTTCCAGTGGTCAACTTCAATGCAGTGCGTCCGGCCACTTCAGCCAGGACCTTCCCTGTCTGCAGTGGCACGGCGCAACTCTGGGTGGGGGGCCGAGGACGGCATTTCCTCCGACGAACTGGAGGGAGACGGGCACGATCAGCCTGGGGGGTCTTCTCCCTCCTCCCCCGCCAGCCCCCGCACCCAGAGGTTGTCTTTCCAGAGTTTCCAGGGAGAGGAGAGGGTCATTCCTCTGTGGTTGCTCAGAGAAGTCCGAATTCCCCCCTTGAGGGAGAAGGAGGGAAGCCCCAAGGGGGAGAGGGAAAGAGAGAGAGACATCGAGAGAATGAAACAAGGCATTGGGTCAGTCAGTCAACCGGATTGTGGAACTTGAAGGCAGAAAGAGATAAGCATAGATTCAGGCAGGCAGAGATCGGAATACAATAAGTACGACAAGAATACGGAACGAATCGAGTGCAACAAGAACAACCGGAAGGCAAGCAGGGAGGGGAAACGAGATCCCAAGCAAGGTTGTCTTTTATCGTGCATCATGTCTTGTTTGCTTAGCAGTCCGAAATGACTTCCCAGCTTCCTGCTTCTGTGCCCTTCTCACCCCAGCGACCCAAGTCTTTCATCCCCCACCCTTCACTCTTGCATTTTGGTCAGGCTGTGGCTTGGTTTTCTCAGCCTCTGCTGTGTTTGCCCTTCTTCTTTTCTTGTTGCAGCGCGCTTTTGACTGAAGGTACCTCCGAGACTTTGGCTTCCGTCTACCTACCGACGTTTGAAGGCGACATGAGGGACTGCGTGACCCATCCCCAGAAACCGCACGACGGCGTTAACATCCCGGCAGTGGTGTACCTGGAGGACACCAAAGGGGCCGTGCTCGTCACTCAAGCAGAGAAGGAGAAGAGAGAACCCAGAGTGTACCCCACAGGAATGAAAGTCGTCATGCACGCACTCAAATTTGGGTCTGTACCTGCGGCCAGAGCGGCAGCTTTGGCTCTCTTCTTCGCCTCCTGGGACATGAAGACGGAGACATTCGTGGCATTGCACCCTCCGGAGCTTCTCACACAGCCGTGGATGCCTCCTCAGTGAGTTGTGTGTGTTGCGTCTGCCTGGAGGACTGCCATCTGAGACTTTTTCGAATACTCCCGGCTTTCAACTTTTGAGAAATTCGCTGAATGAGGCCGCTTTTTGCCGATGAGCCTATCTGCAAATCTCCTGAAGAGACTTTCCTCATGAACCCACCCCTCTGATATGATTTCTGCCTGTACGTGCAGTCTGTTGGATTTGTGGGAAACTCACCGGATTGGGCCCTTCTCAGAAGAACATGGGCGGACCCGGGTGAAGAAAAAGTTCTGTGACGGCTGCGGCCAATTCGTTCCTGCACGGCTTTTTTTTGCTCCCGATTCCAGAGCGCAAGAGCAGGCAGCCCAGACAGACGAAGAATGGGGAGAGGAAGACGAGGAGGACTTTGAAGGAGAGAAGGATCCAACAGATCCCCTCTACAGCTTTTGGAAACTCTCCTCTGTCCATCATAAGGCCAACGTACAGGGCCTCCTGGGGAGAGTCCACAAGGGTCGAGATAAAAATTGGATGGGAAGGAGAACGCTGAAATTCTCCCTCAAAGACCCCGCCCCCTCGATCCTCTCTGTACCAGACAGGTTGAACAGACTCAAGGGAGGGCGTCGACATGCTGCCTTAGCAATGAAGGCTTTCAACGCGATTGCCCCTTCAGGAATAGACCAGGCAGCACAAGAGGGCGGTGCGATGACTCGCGATGATGTTGCTGTGGTGTTGAACAGAAAGTGCAAACATCTACCCATACAGGAAGACGAAGGGCCTGCCACCTTAGGGGGGGCAGGAAAGGGAATCACAGTCACCAAAAAGTCAAAAAAGCAAGGGGTCAGATTCGCAAAGCAGGTCGCAAAAGCCAACCGGAAACTCTTTACACGGTCAGGGCTCTCTCTCCCTCTCTCTCTCTCCCTCTCTCTCTCTCTCTCTCTCTCTGTGTGTGTGTGTGTGTGTGTGTGTGTGTGTGTGTATCTCTCTCTCTCTCTCTTTCTTTCTTCTGATTTGACCCTCCCTCGTCCTCTTCGCTAATCTTCTTCAGATCCGTCTCTTTGTTTCTCTCCATGCCTGTGCTTTTCGCTGTATGTCTCTCAATAGACACTTCTTTAGAAACAAAGAAAGCTGGTAAAGGGACAGAGTAGCAACAAACACAATCCAGATACGCCGTTGACGTCGCGGAGCAGGCGAGCAGACGGGTGCAGTTCTGGATTTCGTATTGTCGTTTCCAGCTTAAATATGCAAAAAGAGGCCGCCTGCTTCTGGTCTGATTACAGGAGCGACTAACATCGCACGCCAAACCGAAGATTTTCTCGACTTTCCTTTCAGCGCACCTTTACGACTCCTGTGTGCACAAAAACAAACCGAATGCATGGATGTGTACGTGCAGACCGGAGAAGGACGTCAATTCCAGAGTGCACGGACACGAACTGCTGGGCATCTCAGCCCCCGTCACCACAGATCGTGCGGTCTCCTCTCGAAGAATGGCAGAGCTGCACAAATCAGAGAAACAACTGAGAGGAGTGCCAGAAAAGATCTCAGACGAGACACAAGTCCCCTCCGTCGGGGGACAGCTGGCCCAGATGTACGGGCCCGTATACGATCTTGATGGCTCATTCGTATCCGCACTGCGGGCACGACGGCGAGAGCGAAAACCATTTGATGTCATTGGGGGTGGGCTCTCTCACGGAAGGAAGACCGCGGAGGTTGTGTCAAACAAGAGAAAGGCATGGTCTGAGGGCCTGGTCAGTAACGTTCTGTCCTCCCCTGCAGTCTCGGAGTGGATCGGGCAGCAAGGGGGGACAGAAGGAGAAACTGGAATTACTGACGCACGCCAGCGCGCCCACGCTGTCGCTACCCCCTCTTCCTACCCGCCCTCCAGTCCCCAACCGGATGGAGGAGAGAGCCAAGCGGGTGGGCGCCTCACGGGATCCTCCGGAGGCAGCAGACCGTCGACTGTGCCTGGGGGTGTCGGGGCTCGTCCTGTGGCCCTCCTCGACCTTCATCACCGCGTGTCCATTGGCTCTGAAGGGCACTCTCACTCTATGGAGGACAGTCTGGCTCCTGTGGCAGAGGACAGGGAAGCCTCTGAGGCAAGAGCTTCTCGCCGAGTGGAGGCAGAGCTCGTGGCCACGGGATCATTCGGTGCAAGGCCGTATACAGTCACGTCTGTCCCGGCAGCAACAGGCCTTGATGCATCATGCAGAACAGCAGAGAGAAGCCGAGTGGCCAGCCGTGCAGGAAGGGACAGCCGCCTGACGGGGTCCAATGAGGAATTGGTTGAGCTCGCTAGAAGGACACTAGGCTTCAATGCAACGAAGGGAGTGCGGAATGCAGTCACGCCTGCAGGTATGACAGGCGCGGGTTCGCGTCCGGGTACGCAGGGGGGCACCAAACGTGTGTACTTCTTTGATACCAGCAGCTCGGACGTGTTTGGGGGGAGGGAAAGCGCAGCGCCTGCGGGGGGAGAGGGCGAAGTCCCTGTAGAGTCATCCCTGGCTTTGAACTTTCGTCCGAAGAGTGGACTTGCGAGTCTGATTGGACAGATGGAGTTGGAGATGCAAAAGGAAGAGGTCGATCTGATGAGAAGAAAAGAGCTGATGGAGTTGGTGGCTGCTCTGAGAGGCTCTCTCGGATTCTATCGGCATTCGTGGGAGCGGCAGGTGATCGGCTTCTTCTCTGCTTGGGCGTTTCACCAACAGCAACAAGAGGTCCGTGGTTCTGCCTGCATGCGGAATAAATCAAATGAGAACAAAGTCAAGCACGATTAGAATTATCTTAAAGATCGTACATCTTTTTGAGATCTTTGCCGCAAAAAATGAAAAAGATCCCCGGTCAAATTAGGGTGTTGAGTGGGTGTCTGTGGATGTTGTTGTTTGGTTGGAATGCCCAACTTGCTGATGCACCTTCTCGTACGTTTTAATTGATGTTGTTTCCTGAAAGGCGCAAATGCTCTCTGTTCCTCCTTTCCGAAAGCAGACATTTGAGTATCCTTCCTCGTGACTGCAGATGGCAGAAGCCCGTGAAGCCGCAGAGCTCGCAAGATTGGAGCAGGAGGAGACGGGAAGAACGCGACTCCTTGCCAACCGCCACATGAGGGCAGAGAGGATGCTGGACCAACAGGTGGGTGGGTCATGCAGTCAGCCAGTCGCCTCTTTTGTGGGTCACTTAGCACCGTTGTACGTGTGAGGGGGGGAAGATGACTTTGACGCACTCACTTGCACGAGGACGACACTTTACAAAGGCAATGGGGCCGACTTTTTATTTCCGTTGCATGCCATCCGAACATTTGTGCAGTTTGATCTTTCCATCTGTCCACAAGCATGAAAAGGCCGGTGGCATTCGTGTCTCAGTTGTTTTTGTCCTTTAGAACCTTCGCCGCCGTTTCTGCTCTCCCGCCCGTGTTCTCTTTCGCAATTCCGTCCTTTTGTTCGTTCTCGCTTTCGTTCAGGTCCGCATCGAGGCGAAGCAGAAAGTGAAGCGTGCCGTCAACGACGAAATCTCTGAGCTCCTTCAGGAGGAGCACTGGAAGGCGCAGATAGACTGGGAGGCCAGGCGGCATCGACTTCGAACGCTGAGGGCATCAAAAGGGGGAACGAGGAAGGGGCTCATTACTCTCAGGGGGGGGGTGGGATTCCATGTGTCCCCACAATACCCTCAGAGGAAGAACGAAAAGCGCACTCTCTCACCTCTCAAGCATGATGTAGACAAAACCGACACAGTAGAATTCCGACGTCACTCAGCACCCGCTTCCACCGTCTCTCTGGCCCCCTCCGCAACCCCCCGAAGACAAAAGTCCAAAGGAGTCACTTTCGCACTTGAATCCAGCCAGCACTCAGAAGCGAGTGCAAAACCGCAAGAGGCCCCAAGTGACACACGTTCTGCTTTGCCATCCGAAGCCTCAGTTGTCGATGTCCGTGCTGTGACCAGTGAAGATCGGACGGGGGCTATGCTCCGAAGGAAGTCGGTTGACAGCGCGGGTGTGGGGGGGGCTGCGCACTCCTCTGAAGTCCTTGCCTCTCAGCGGTCCTTGCCGAGTTTGGAGGACTCGGCACTGGGCAGACCTGAGGAGAGTCACGAGAGAATGCAGGAGAATGCAGAGGAGTTGGAGGACATACTTTTGAGGCCCCTCGAAGACCAGCAAGTGAGCGTGCGTGAAAAGTTCCACACGCAGTTTGTGTGTGCGACAGGGACTCTGGAGAAGCGTGGAAGGAAATTAGAGAATTTGGTGGCGTCTCTGCAGAGACGGCAGAGAGTTGGGAGGGCGCATGACACCGCACGACAGGAAAAACGCGCAGGCGCGATCAAAGCGCAGAACCGACGAGAGAAGATCATGAGAAGAGGGGCCCTTGAGAAGGAAGCCTACCGAAATTGGTTGGACACACAACGATCGGTAGGTGTGGGGGCTCTCGTTGGACCTTCTGCATTTTCTTTGAGAGTGTGGGATGTCCTCTTGCACTCTCTTGAAGAATGCTTCTGCAACAGAGAACATCTCACTGGCTCTGTGCAAAACCGTGGTAGAGAACGCCATACGAGCCAGTAGAGTTCGGAGGCCACAAAAAGAATCTCGTGGACCCACTCCTCTGTTCTTTCTTTCACCCTTGTGATTTTTTCCTTCTCCTTTTTGCCATCTAAGGATTTTTGCTGTTTTCCTCCTCATGCAGACGAGGGTGTGTACCTGTTCCGTTCTCCCCTTCCTGTGCAGATAACAGAAATGGCCGAGAGGGAGAGACTCAAATTGGAGAAGGCAGAGAGACTCGGAGATAGGGAGATCAAAAAACTCCTCAGACGGGTTAGCACGTTTTCTTTTCTCCCCAGACTTCTAGAAGCCCTTCCGTCTGCATGCCTATCCCTCTCTCTGCCTGTTTGTCCAGTAAGTTTCCAATTCATGTCTGAAGGATGAAATGAAGCATCTATCTCTTGATACTGCAAAATTAAAGTAAGAGAGCACTGCACTCTTATGAGACTGCATACTTCAAGCTGCAGGCAAGCAGAGAGCAGAGAAAAGCGCCGGTCTTTTCTTTTCTTCCCAGTTTCTTACTGTAGTTTTTTCTTCGTGTGTCTCCTTGCCGCGTTTTGTTGCCTCTGTTCTCTCTGCAGATGGAAGAGCAGTTGAACCGGAACAAGGGCGCCCTGTTCACCCCTGACACAATTCGTCGAAGGGAAGAGGTTGTCGTTGCGTTTGAGGAGTCTCTGAAGGCGTTTGAGGATGTGACGTCAGGGGCGAGGGCTCGGTTCCTCGACCAACGAGGCAACGACACCGCACGAAGAAATCCGTCCCCAGATACAGTGCCGCAAACAGGGAGAGGCACTGGAGTCTCCCCTGCTCCCCCCGGTGAGGCCGTTGCAATTGCGGCTTCAGTCACACCGGAGGAAATGGTCAGGACAGCGTCGGCATTCTGTCAGACGTCCCCGGAAAGTCTGCAGCACACGCAAGAGAGTACAGTTCCGGCATCCAGAGGTCCCATTGTGATTCCCACCGGACCCGCGGCCCAACCGGATCAAGCAACATCGGATCCTTTGGCAAGTCCCTCCACAGAAAAGCCAGAAGAGAATCCCGCTGGAGGGCTGTCCTCTCCCCCTCCCGGAGACGCAAATGAGATGGAAGAGGGCGCAGAGCCGCTAGAGCCCCCTGAAGGCCTCTCGAGAATTGTGCAGACGGGAATAGGAGGACAGAGACCGATTTTCCCCCCCTCAGCAGAAGGAGGAAGGACGAAAGCACCAGCCTCCTCTCTGCACAACACCATGTATGGTGCAGGTCGTTTCAGGGGATCGGATCATGCGGATGCCGCGGAAGAGGGTATGGAGATGGATGTTGAAGCAGGTGGTGAGGAAGGAGGGCCACAGAGGCCCTCGATTGTCCCCCCCCTTCCTCTCTTCCACCTCCACACTGAGACACGGAGGCTCCCTGTCGTCCTCGACCCGAACGAACCGGAGGCAGGGATGCCTGCAGCTCTCGTGTGTCCAGCAGCACTTCCCGCCTCTCAGATGCCCAATTTCCCTGCAGGGTTCACGGCTCGTCGAAGCCTTCCGCAGCAGTCCACAAGGTCAGACAGGGGCCCCCAGAGACCTCCAGGAGAACCCCGACCTCCCGGTGTGCCCATGTCCGTGAGGGCACGGCTAGGAGGGGGGGCACACGGAGGGGGGCTGCGGTATGGGAGGTCGAGTTCTTTTCTTCGGAATGGAAACTCGACGTGGCAGTGCGGGGGTCTGCTTGTCACTCGGACAATTGTGCATGGAAGAGGAAACTTTGAAGGAGGGGAGGGGTACACAGATGAGGGTGACCTAGAATCGGGAGAACTCGAAACTTGATTAAATTAAAAAAGGGCGCGTCCAGAAACAAAAGTGCGTCGCGGTGAAGATATTTAATGCGTTTCTACACGGATTTGTAAGAGCACAGCAGCTGAAATTTTACAGTGCATGACAAGTGTTAGGTGGTGTTTTTCATGGAGAACTCAAGATTCAGCATATAATTAATTTCTTCAAGTTTGCTTTCACCTTGCTCCCATGAGTTTTGGTAGCTGTCCAGCTGTCGGTCTGGATGTAAGCTTGTGTTTTTGTATCCATTTTAGCATGCATGTCCGTCTGTACGTATATCTGTATGTGTGTCGTTCTGTTTGCTATTCCGTTTGTCTGCCTGTCTTTCTGCGTGCGCTTTTCTCTTTCTCTCTTTCTTTCTTTCTTTCTCTCTCTCTCTCTCTCTCTCTCTCTCTCTCTCTCTCTCTCTCTCTCTCTCT
>JAHBMJ010002683.1:0-16672 GCA_018398765.1 Chromera velia | reverse complement strand
GACCGGAAAATCTTATCAACACAGGAATGAGTAAGTCAACCACACTTTTTTACTTATTCTCTTTCCTATCTCACTCCCTCCATACGTACAAACACCCCACAACAGAATGCGAGAAAGGCAGGAGAAGAGAAGACGAAGACGGAGGAGACAAGGAAGACTAGTGGACAAGCAAACACATTGTCAAGATTCAAAACGAGCCGATTCATCCTTCCGATCTCCCTCTCCGTTGACATGGCTTGACACGAGCAAACCCCTTTCCCCCCCTAGTCTAAGAGCAGGAAGAGAAGAACAGATTCACCATTCAGTGGCATTCACTGGTGTATGACAGCGGCAGCATCTCATGCTTCCAAAAGAGCAACAGAAAAGAATATGTCAAAACACGAAAAGAAAGAACAAAACTGTCCTTCAGGGCCCTTTCTCATCTGCAGCAACCTCCTTGTTATGAAGAAGACAACATGACGGAGCAAGAGAAAGATGGTGAAGGAGAACAGGCGGGAAAAAAGAATTTGAAAAAACCAAAACAATCAGAGAAATGATTGGTCGCTCAGACCTCTCCTCCGAGGTTGCAGTTTGTGTTATTCTCATAGATCTCACTCTCCAATACCGGTGTGGACGCTGGGCTTGAAAACGATCTTTTTGTTAGTCTTCTTATCGATGTAGATCGAGGGCCTCCTCGTAGCGGGAGGAGCAGATGCACTCGAGGCCGTGCTCTCTCGAGTCCTCTGACAGAGTTGGCAGAAATATCGACCCTCATCCTCCAGCTTGTTAAGAGTCTCAAAGGGCAGTACTTTCCTGAGGACTCCTACCCCCAGAGCCGGGTGGAATTGGTCCACAGAACACTCGCAGAACCCCGGAAGAGCCTGCACGTACACCCCCCGGTGGTTCGAGACCTGCCAGCCCGGTTAGACTTGCCCAAGGGGGGTCCTCCACCCTGGCCCGAGAGGCAGCTCATCAAGAAACAGGCCCGTGCCTGGATCGATCTCCCTGTCAGAGTTGATGGTAGGGAAGTCGAAGGGTGGAGTCAGAGAGGGGTGAGGAGTTCCCGGTCTGCCAACGGGACTGCCTCTCTGAAGAGCTTATTCGAGACCGTGTGCCTCCTGATTCTGTGCCTCTTGATCAAGGAGGGCCAAAGCTCCTCCGATGGTGTTCATATCTGACTCATCAATGCCCTGACGCCACAGACGTGCGCCCTCCTCCTCGTCTTTATCATCAATATTCGTATTCTCATTCGTCTCGGTGGCGGTGATGGTGGCAGTCACGGCAACGATGCTCTCAGACTGCTGCCTAGTCTGCTTGTAGTAGGGGCAGTCAGGGAATCTGCAGGGGCCGGAGCCGCAGAAGTGCTGTGCCGGGTCGTACTCACGCCGACGCTTGGAAGGGCGGTCCTCGTTCATCTCGTTCTTATCCTCCTCCTCTTCCTCCTCCTCATCGATGTCCATCTTGGAGGGCTCGGACACGGGGCTGAAGACAGGAGATGCGATCACGGGATGGAGCACTACTACTGCTCCCACATCCCACTCCGGTGTAGAACTTGTCACAGCTGCTGCAATAGCCGCCGCAGGAGGAGTAAATGCGGAAGGAGGAAGCGGAGGATGAACTTCATGTCCATCAGAATTGGAGTCGGAGGTGGAGGTTATCTCGGGGTTGATGGCAGTGCTGACAAATAGCCGATTCACATATAGACGAGCAATTTCCGGCACCCTAGCTGGAAATATCAGATATCCTATCTGAGTATTCTCAGACGAATGGCCGATGGGAAGGGCGGGGGCGACGAAGTCCGCGTTCTTCCAAAGGAGCGGGGGCTTGCACGGGTCGGCGCACTCCTCTGCCACTTTGTATACCCAGCCGAGCACTCCCTTCTTAAGGATCTTGATGGGCCGGGCTGCCGTGGATGGCTTGCCATCCTTCATGGGAGGGCCCTGATGCAGGACTCCCGCGAAACCCTCATCAGCGGCTTTGCTGTACGGGAGGTTGTAAAAGACTATGCAGCCCACCCCCTCATTCGTACAGCGGCCTTCATAGTCGGTAATGATCTAGTTCGGCTCAATGCAGGGATCCAGAGCTTTCAGAGCCTGTGCGGCGTTGTTCGGGATACCACAGAAATCATACCCGTTATAGGGAGCCACCCCCGACTCGACATTGAGTATGAGAATGTTATCCTCAGCCCTTGCCGCCACAATGGTGGTGTGGCAGAACTCGATACAACCGACGACATAGCTGGTGGCATATTTGTTAGCACCAGCCTTGTTCGCCTCGCACTTCTGCTTGCGCATGCTCTCCCGGAGGGCAATGAAGAAGTTGTGAGCGTGCTCGTTCAGCCATGCTACGTTGACCGTAGCCAGTGCTATCAGGAGGCCGACTGGGAGGGAGACCCTCCAGATATCGAAGAAGGTGAATGAATTCCACCCGACGCGGTGAACATTCACGATCTTTGAAACTGTCCAAGAGTCGAATGACTTCAACATATCAAAGGCAGGCTTGCCGTGTCGATCGAGGATGATTGCCTCTCTCTGTTCCCACTCATGGTTCTTGACCGATCCACGGAATTCTAAAGGGAGGAACTCATTGAGGTATCTCTCTGCCTCCCGGCCCAGATGTCTGGCATCGGTCTGCCAGCGATAGTCCAAGCTGCAGCTGGAGCGGGTGGGCATTTCTCAAAAGAAGACGAAGAATGTGGAGGATGGCTTTGCAACACAATTCTAAAAAGAACAGAAGAGGCCTTTCAAGCTGCTGAACTATGCCACTCTGAATCCAATGAGCTTTCAGTATGAGAGAACCACTTCACATCAACAAACTAGAAGGTTGGGTTGGCTTGACCTTTCAGCGATCTGGCGGATTTTCTTGACATACAGATCTGTTTTCTGCATGCTGTCTGGTTTTTCGGACCTTTTTGAGCGTCCTTTTCATCGGACAACACCTGTGTGTCCGATGCATCGGACGGACCCCAGAAGCCATTTTCTGCATGTTTTTGCCGTGATATACCTTTCTGATTTATTAGTGCCTTTTTCCTGAATACTCTAAGGCTGCGACGCGAAAGTTGTGGTTGGATTTAATGTTTATGGGGGACGACTGGGGCCTTTCTATATATTTTCTGAACTGCCCTCGCGCGTTGCTCGGCATGCAGGCTACCACGATGTATTTGTGCATGCAGTTGACTTCAAAAGCTCACGCAGACTCTTTCTGGCAGCCTCTTATTCTGTTCCATCTTCCACTTCTTTACTCAGTCAGATTTGGTTGTATAGACCGGGTTGCCCTTTGTGTTCGGTTGCCTTCTGTTTGGTTGTTTTCTTTCTCTGGAGCCTTATTTCCCGGCTGGTTTTTTGTGGAGGAACTTCTGTGGCTCGAGATCTTTGGCATGGCTGGCTTCTCTATCTGCAGGTTTGTGTGTATTCATGACCCTCCTCCCGCAGAGTGCAGGCAGGATTTTTGAAGTTTCTGGAGAAGAGGGTGTCCCCCTTTCTCAGCTGTCCCAGAGGAGAAGGTGTTCCCTTCCCTCAGCTGTCTCAGAGGAGAAAGCGTCCCTTTCCCTCAGCTGGCCCCCCCAAATTTCGGCAAAGGGAAAATTTCTTGGATTTTTTCAGTTGTCCTAGGCATCAATGCGCCACCCCTTCGGACCCCTCGTGAGGAAACGCGATTTCCGGGGTTTTTGGTTTTCGCTCTGTACTTGTAGCTGGCAGCGTTCTTCAGGTTCTCGGTTCACGTTTCTGACCTCTACTTCAAGTTGTCTCTGTAAGCATCTCATTTGTATATCTGAAGTTAGTATTCAGCCCCCCCCTATGCAATCTATGTTGGAGCAGCTCATTGGATGTCTGTTATGCAAACAGTGGTGGTCGATGAGCTGAGTACTGTGTGTTTTTACTATGCTTGGCCCTCTCTTTGCATGGTTGCAGGTGAGACAGCTGTGGCTTGAGATGGTGCTCATGGTGTTCGAGTCCCTTCTCTCCAACTTCTAGCTATCAAGGTCAGTGGCTCTCTTGTTAGATCGGCTAGATATGTGGGATCGAACCGCTTCTGCCGTCCTGGTCGGATCTGGTGGGGCGCATCTCCCTCTTCTTGCCAGTCCTATTGACTATTCTGTCTACGGTGCCTCGCTTTAGACTCTCTGCACTTGAGTCTGGGATTTCTATTTGGATCGGCCAGCAAGTCGGGCTCGTTACCGCTTCTGCCGTCCTGATGAGTGGGACCCGAAGCCAGAGCGCCTTGCCTCTGACCATCCGAACACTCACTGCCCTGGTTTGTTCCACGTCCCTCTTTGCAGGGGGATTTTCGACCCTCTGCGGTACTGCTCCTCCCAAATGCTTGCCTGTTACTTCAATCATTTTATTTATTGAAAAATAGTTACACAGATGCATTCATGAAGCTGAGATGCATTGATTTATCGTTTAATAATGTTTATTCTTTATGCATTCATAGTTCAGGTTCTGATTTTTTTTCAGGCTGAGTATGTTAATCTCTTATGAGGGATGACTTATTGTCAGCTCCTTCTTATTTGAATTTCAATCTCTTTCGTCATTTTACACTTCTTGATGTGTCTCTCTACTTCTGCCTCTCAATACATTCATGTTTTTGATGAGCTCGAGGGCTTTTGTTTCTTCTTCGCCCAACGATACTGACTCTTGATGGTCAGTCAGCTTCTCCTCATAACTTCTCTGTACCTTGTGCCTCTCGATACAGAACACTACGGTGTTGTTTGAGGGCTCCCGTTTTTTTTTCTGGTTTCTTCAGGGCAGCGCCTCACCCGGTGAGGGCTGGAAGAAGAGTGGAGCGTGTAGCAATGCCTCTTTCTCTTTCCACGTAGAACAGGGCCATCCAGGTTCGATGCCCTTGCGGGTGCTCCTCTCGTTGGGGCCCGCTAATCGAGGACCGTTGTCTGCACTGCCTGCTCTAATCCAGGCTTTATTTTTACTCCAGGTCAACTCTGATGCTTGAGGAACTGTTTGCTTTTGACTGTTTCCTTTCTTTTCAACTTGGTTTTTTTGGTTTTTTCATTCATTTATCTATGAAGACTCAAGATGCATACCATGGTGACATGAAAAGAAGAAGATCGGAAGGAAACAGAAGGAATGAACCATTTATGAAAGAAAGAGAGTGAGAGACAGAAAGAAGAAAGAAAAAGGATAGAAGAGGAGAAGGAAAGGGAGGGAGGAAGAGAGAAAGAGAGAGAGAGAGAGAGAGAGAGAGAGAAGGAAGAAAGAGAGGAGAGCCTGTTTAGGTAAAAGCCAAAGACGCCCCTTTTGGTATGGTCGACGACCGCAATCCAGTCCTCTCCTCAGCAAGGACCCTTGAAAAGATGTGGCAAGTAAGAAGAGTCGCGACGAAGCGACAAAAAGCCGATAGAAAAGAGAAAGAGAGAGAAAAAGAGAGGTAGAGTGCCGGAAACGGCTGTTCGATCGAACCGGTATATGGTTCTTGTGCTCGCTTCTGCTTCTTTGGGATGACGTAGACGGACTCTATTTTGTAGGTAGCGAGTCCGCAAAAAGGCGTTCTGGGCGTCGATCCTCAAGGTCAAAAACCGGTGGCTGGGAGACTCCGGTGTCTGTTTTTTCAGGAGCTCTCGATAAGTTAGTGGTGGAGAAGTCAGGTTGGAGACGGCAAATCGGATGTTTTGGCAATCTGATGGAAGGGTGGCGATTCCAGAACAAAAGCGCTCGTTTTCCTCAGCCTTAATGAACTCTGTATGCGGTAACGGTGTCTGCTTGTCAGCACGCAGTGCTGCAATGCGTTATTTCTTTTTAAACTGGTGGTTGAATCTCGTTTTTTGTGCCGTCTCCTTTTTTTCCAGCTATGGTAACCTTCAAAGCGACGCGTTTTCTGCTGTCTCCGTCCTTCTGGCTTGCATTTCTTCACGCTCATCTTTTCTTTCCCTGTTTCCCTTCTTCTTTTCTTCGCAGGAAGTCAGCCACCTCATCGGGGCAATCTACATCCCGCTCGTAAGTCCAATACCTTCCTGGCCAGCCTTTGTAGATCAAGAGGTACTCTTTCTTCCCATTGTGCATTCTTTCTCCACACACTTCCTCTACCTCGTATTCTTTTTGATCGTCGTAGTCTGTTTCTTCCTCTACCTCCTTTCTAGCCTTTTTATTTCCACATTGTTGGTTTGCTTTCCTTCTTTTTCTCCCTCTGGCGACGGGCTTTCCTCCCTCTTCTCCATCTTCGAGTTCTCTTCCTTCCTCGTCACTAGTGATTTCTTCCTCACTTCTGTTACTGCTATCTATTTCTTCCTCTTCCTCCTTGCCGTCACTTTCTTCTTCTTTGTTTCTCTCCTCGATTTCGTGACTCTCCTTGAGGTTTCTTGACAAGAAAGGTTTGAGTCGCCATCTGCTGACAGTCATTGTGTTTTGTGCCCCAGGCCGACGAACGCTAACAGCCCCAGAGTGTAAGATGTTCATCACCAGATAAGGCCCATCATAGGAAGGAGACAGTCCCTTACTAAGTTTCCTGTCTTTCCGCATTCCTCGAAGTAGCCAAACAAAGTCACCCTTCTTGAACTGATAGATCTTCTTTGGGTCGCACTTCAGTCTCTGCCGCATTCTGTTTTGTGCAGCAAGTTCAAAAATCTCTCTGTTTTCTTTGTTGTTCTCTCTCAGTTCGGCCAGTATTTCCATATAGTCCTTAAAGAGAAACCCTTTGTCGGTTTCCAGGTCAGTGAGCAAGCGAATGGGGTGATTGACATCGAACTCCATCAGAATTCGGAAAGGACTTTGGCTGATGCTGGTGTGATAGGTGCTGTTGTGTGAGTACTGAGCCATCAAGAGATATGTTGTCCATTCCTTTTCGTTCTTGCTAACAAACTTGGCAATGCAGTCTTTCACGTCCAAATTGATTCGTTTGACTTTTCCTTCTGTTTCTAGAGAGAACGCACTGCTGACTACCCTTTTCATCCCCACCAGCTGACAGATTGAGTGAATGATGGGGTCAAGCAAATTGCTTCCTCGGTCACTCTGGAGTCGGATGGGTACTCCCCAACGACAGAAGAGATGACTGATGATCTTTCTTGCGATTGTGACTGCCTTTTGGTTTGGAAGTGCTATCAACTCGACCCATCTACTGCAGCTGTCTACCAAAATGAGGATGTATTTCATTCCATCTGTCGAGGCCGGAAGAGGACCCATCAAATCGATAATCCATGACTGCAGAGGCCCTTCAGTCATCAGTTGAGGTTCGTACTGATACTGTCCTTTCCCCTTCTTCCTTTTCTGGCACTCTTTGCAGGTGCGCATGAAGGTGTACACGTCCATGTACATGTTCGCCCAGTAGTACTTGTCTGAGAGGTCCTTAATCATCCGGTGGAGTCCTTGATAACCTCCAAGGAGATGCCGATGTGAGTCACCAAGGAGGCTTTCCTTCATGCTCTTTGGCACCGCAAGGAGAAATCTCATTCCCTTCTCCCTTCCATTCAGGGGCGGGAGGACACGATAGACAAGGTCGTTGTGTAGTGTATACAAAGGAGCCTGTGCTACTAAACGGAAGCGTTCCTTGTACGTTATCCCCTCTGGTATTTCTCCTTCTCTCAGGTACTGATACATTCTGTTCAAGCCTTGATTCTTCCTCTGCAAGTCCTTGACTTCTTCTGGTGAGTGCGGTGTGGTCAGCATCGGGACAGAGAATGGCCGGGATTCTCTTTCTGTTTCTTTTTCCTCATCGGTTTTGTCTGCCGTTTCCCCCTTTTTCTTTTGCCCTCGAGTTTCCTTCTTGTTCTTGGTTGCCTGAGTGGCTGCAACGACGACTGATATTTCCGATTCCTCTTCTGCCTCCCGAGGAGGGTGGTTTTCATTTATCAAACAGCCTCTTATCAATGCGTCTGCTGCCACATTTGATTTTCCTTTCCTGTGTTTGAACTCAAACGAATAGCCTGATAGTTTCAAGGCCATCCGCGTAAGTCTTGGTGAACTCTGTCTGTTTTTGAGTACCCATTGCAAAGCCGAGTGATCGCTGTGCACGACAAAATCCCTCCCGTAGAGCTAGGGCTTGAAACGTTCAACACTCATGAGGATAGCAAGCATCTCGAGCTCACTTATATGGTAGTTCCTTTCTATGCAGATGCACCGCCTGAAACTATATGCAATGACATACTCGCGTCCGTCATCGTCCTCTTGAGAGAGAATAACACTGAGAGCGTTATTACTGGCGTCGCATACCAGGATGAAAGGTCGGTCCCATTGAGGGTGCTGAAGGACAGGTGGAGAGATCAGCATTTTCTTCATTCTCTCGAATGCGTTTTGATGACAGGTCTCCCACTGGAATTTCATATTTTTCCGAGTGAGGTCGTATAGAGGGGAGGCGATAGCAGCGTAATTGAGACAAAATTTCTGGTAATAGTTGCAGAGGCCAAGCCACCCTTGAAGCTCTCTGATGTTCTTTGGGGGTGTAGCTTCCTCAATCGCTTTCGTCTTTTCCTTTGAAGGAAGAATCTCTGTCGGGGTTATGCGGTGCCCTAAATATTCTACCTCCAGTGCTGCGAACTTACACTTCGAAAAACTGACTTTTGCTTTGATTCTCTGCAGGCGGTTGAGGACAGCTTTCAAGTCCTTCAAGTGGGTGGCAAAGTTGGGGCTGGATGAGAGGATATCATCCATGAACAAGAACATGGTCGTCCCGATCAGTCCTCTAAAGAGTCTCTCGACGGCGGACTGCAGCAGAGCAGGCCCACTTTGAACGCCAAACGGGAGTCGGCTAAACTGGTAAGCTCCCCTTCCAGGAATAGAGAAAGCTGTTTTGCGCTGGTCTTCTTTTTTCAGTTTCAGCTGTGTATACGCACTCGAAAGGTCGATGACTGAATGAATCTTCCGCCCTTGCAACTGAGTGAGGACATCTTCAATGTGGGGCAGAGGCCACTTTTTCGGAACTAAAACTTTGTTCAGTCTTCGATAGTCAAAACACAACCGGATGCGGTTTGGATCCTTCTTTTTGACTGCTACTACAGGAGCGTTGTAGGCAGAAAGGCTTTCTTGAATGATTCCTATCTGTAGCCACTCTTCTAGCTGTGCATCAACCTTGCTCTTGAGTGCTTGCGGGATTGGTCGAGGTCGTTCGTACACTGGTTCATTCATGGTTGTCTCATGCGTGACTTCTTCCTCCGAAAGAGTGCCTGGATCTGTTTTTGTCGGAAAGAGAGAAGTGTAGCCATTCAAAAGTTCTCTCAGCTGGTCTCTTTCTTCTGCAAGGTGTGTTGCTTTCTCGACCGCCTCGTTGATTTGTTTCCTTGCCTCGGCTTCTTCTTCAGCTGTAAGTTTGTTTTCTGTTTCAGATATCTGCCCTTCAAGTTGCTGCTTTTCTGTCCAACTGACTGAACTGACTATGGCTTTCATTTCGTTCTCGTCTTGATCCCCAATTGTGCATATTGAGGCGAGAGCCCGCTGGTCAGATGCACACAACGACATGGTCGCGAGAGGGAGGTTTGGTGGAAGAGTGAAAGGTCTGGGTGTTGAGTTCAAAATCGGTATCTGGATGGTTTTATCTTCAATCCGACTGACTGCATCCATTGCCCTTATGCCTGCAGGGAAGAGAGCTTGATTGAAAGCTTCGATATGGACTTCTCCACCATTTGCGAGTGTCGAGTCCTCTGGCAAGGTCAGCATCACGTGTGAGAGTATTTTGGGAGGGAGAAGTTCTTTCTTTCGGGAGGAGAGCAAGACTGTTTGAAATTTCTTTTCCGTGTTGAGTTCACCTATCGGGTGGAGGGGTACGATAACTGCTTCTTCTCCTTCCCTTTCTCGAAGGCACATTTTATCGGGTTGAAACTTCAGAGACGAAACGTAATGATCGCACCAGTCTTTCCCCAAAATCGCATCTTGATACAAAGAAGGAGAGATGAAAAATCTTTGCTTCCTCGTTCTGCCAGCAATAAAGACTGGGAGAATGATTGCTCCCTGATTTTCCAGTTTGGTCCCCCCTTCGCTTTTGATTGTAATCGGCACTTGAAAAGGAGCAAGTTTGGGAATTTCTCTTTTCAGTCTCTTGAACACGCGAGAACTGAGCAGTGACAGATCGCTTCCTGTGTCCACCAATGCATTCAGGGAAGCTGAAGAGGGGGTGCCCAGAGAGACAACGGCACCTACACCTTTTGAAGACAGTGCATCTCGGCTGATATGTACAATTCGTGCTAGAAGATCTGGCTTCTGAAGAAGAGCAGTTCGAGATGGAGACGCGAGTGAGTCTATTTTCTGTTCGGGCTCTTTTTTGCGCCTATGGATGCCCGATTCCATAAGCGCTTCATCTTTTTTGCTGGGGGTTTTAAGCGAGCAGAGGTGTTTGGTTTGTCCCAGTGAGACGGCTGTTTGCATAGAGCTGGGGTCCTTGGTTAAATCTATTTCGTTGGAGTATGGGTCTCTGAGGTGCAGAAAGCAGCCATGGTGGAGGAAGTGGCCTGTTTCTATTCCAAGGATCTGACCCGAATCGTGAAGGAAAGTTCTGTCCTGAGCGGGGAGGTATTCTGGGTTGAAATGATAAAGGTAGTTGATTTGGTTGGCGCTCAGGTCTGTGATCACTGTAAGGGCGACCCAGTCGGTGGTTGAGAATATCCCGTCTTCTTTCAGGGTCTTTTAGGGGTCCTCTTTCCAACACGTGTGCTGGCATGACAGAATCTCTTTGAAGGACCCTACATGCTGCCCTGATATGCCCCTTGTTTCCGCAGTAGGTGCATGTGATGCTATATGGCAGTGAGCATCCTTCTACTGTGTGCATACGTTTTCCCCCACATCTGCGACAGGATTCTTGTTCCCTGATAATATCTGCAGTCATGCTTGCTACTCGTACAGACGATCTGGGGACAAGTAGATGTGAATCTACTTGCGTGTCTTCTGCGGTGGCTTGGAGGTACCCTCCTTGGACGGGACCTTGATCAAGGTGAATTCCAGTGAACACGTGGGTGCTCTCTCTCCCGTCTAGTCGGTCTTCTTCTGCTTGTAGAGTAGAAACGTGATAAGTGCCGTTCGGGACAACCGAAGAATAGCGCTTTGTGTCAAGAAGAACCTCTTGAAAGGATGTATACGTTTTCGTGCGTAAGGCGACTCGCACCGTCTTGTTAATCAGTCCCTTCACGAAGTGTTTGAAAGTGTGTGTTGAGTCAATATCCTTCCCGCTTTCGTTGCAGAGGCTACGGTAGCGGCTGGCATAGTCGTCAATGGATTCCGTAAGCTTCTGCTTCAAGGTGAAGAGCCTCTCCTCTGCAGAATCTTGATCTGCCTCGGTGAGTTCGTATTCCTTCAAAAATAGACTTCCCAGTTCCTCTATGTCGAACACATTGACTAGACGCCCGGCCGGCAGGTGGTCATACCAAGTTTTTGCTTTTCTTGTGAGTGTTGAAGGGAAATAAATGTCTCGGAAGTCCAAAAATTCCCATCCCATGCGGTCGTTCAGCCGCACCAGTCTTCTCCAGTAAGCTTTTGTCTGTGATCGATCCTCTCCCATGAAAGTAGGGAGGTCAGTTTTGACTTTCGGAATGTCTCAGAATCTCTGTTGAGTTGCTGCAGGGGGTGGCGCACGTGCAAACGCTTGTTCCACTGCAATGGGGAGCAAATCTCCTTCTTTATTGATTCTGAACTGGAATCCCTATCTCTGCAGGTCCATCAATACACCTGGGTCCAAGTCTCGGAGAGTGACCCTTGCAGAGCGTGCGTCTGATCCGAGGTTCAAGTTAGTGACTGCGGCAGCTACTGGGCCATCCGCTAGAGGATCAACGTCCATCATTTCGACATCTGCTGCTCTCTCGGGCTGGGGGTTAGGCAACGCGTTTTAGTCTCCGGCTTGAAGCAGAGGTAAGTCGTTTTATGGAGGTTCGGCTTGGGGTGGTTGAGGTACTGCAACGTCTTGCACAGGTGGATCGGGTTGCTGAGGTTGTGCTGCCTTTGCTTTCGGTTGCACCTTTGGTTTGGCTGCTCCTTTTGCCCTTCCTTTAGCTTTCAGTTGTGCTGCTTTGGGTTTGGGTGCCGCTTTCGCTTTGGGTTCTGCTTTTGGTTGTGCTTTTGGCTTTGCTTTGGCCTGAGCCTTCGGTTGAACCTGAGCCTTTGCTTTTGCTTTTGCTTTAGCTTGGGGCATGGCAGTCGGGGCAGCCCTGTACAGGGCATACGTATGCGTCGAACGGTTCTAGATAAGTGGGAAGCTTATAGCAGTAGGTAGAGACGAATCTCTCTTGAAAAGTAGTATCTAATGCCAGTGCTTGGTGTAGGTGGGATGAAAGCCGGTTATGTGCGTGAGCGTGATGGGTGTACTGATCGATCAGGAAAATGCTGAACCCCAACGGGTTTTTTGTAAACTGATAGTTCTTCTTGAGTGTTCGTTCTGCAATCACCTGCGCCCTTTCTTTGGTATCAAGGATCAGTCTGTCCGATGGGTCTCTGTAAATAAGGGTGCTTCCAACGCTGCTTGCAGACTGTCGTTTGAAGAACGAGAAAATTCTGTCCGGTGGTAATTCAGGTCAGTCTGAGGTGGGAGGTTGTCTTCAGAGCGCTTCTGGTGGAAGTCTTGCGTTCCTCAGTCGGTCTGTGACTGTTTTTATTTCTGGAAAGGGGTCTCTAGGGGAATGTATCTGTCAGAAGCGAAGAGATATGGAGGCAGCAGGAGATGCAATTTGCATACGAACTTTTGCTGGGGAAGTGTATCTAGACTCAGTGCCTGGAGGGTTCTCGATGACTGACGGTGGTGTGCGTGAATGCAGTAGGTGTACTGATTAAGCAAGAAAGTGCTCAAGTTTTCTGGGTCAGTCGCAAAGTCCAAGTTCCTTTGGAGAGTCTCTTCTGTCAGGGTTCGTGCTTGTTGTACTCTTCCTGTTTGCAGTAATCGGGGTGGGTCTTTGAGGAGAACGAATCTGAGGGCTTCTCTGATCGGTGGGGGAGTCTGGTCAAAGTTGAGGTGAGGTCTTCCAGGTAAGTTTTACTGTTGCTGAAGGATCTTGACTGGGTGCGATACGAGTTTGTGTTGTTACTTGTGTATTTTTTTCAAATCTGGAAGTTTGAGAATGGAAAAAAAATGGGCAGCGCTTCGCGGTTTGCTCTGGTCTTTTTGGGTGTTCTTTCAAAGGATAAAAGAGGACAAAAAACGAAAATTCAGCAGCGCTTCACGGTTTACTCTGGTTTTGTTTCGGTTTTCTTCTTAAAGGACAGAAGGGAGAATAAAACGAAAATTTGGCAGCGCTTCACGGTTTACTCTGGTTTTGTTGTGATTCTTCTCCAAGTCAAAGGTGAAGGTCGTTTCAACTCGAAGGGCTCTTTATGGTTGATGAAGGCGTCAGAGCATACCAGAAGCTGGGCGTGAAAGCGTACCGATGTGGATGGAGTTGAGAAGGCAGAGAAGGAAGTCCGGAGACAGCAGGGTCCAAAGGAGCGACAGCTACCTACACACAGGAGAAGTACTTTCTGAAGGGTTTCCAGCGAGTGACAGAAGGAACTGCTAGATCCAGCGCTTGCAGGTGTGGTTGGATGAAGAGAACTCTTTGGTGTCGGTTTCTGAAGAAGAGTGGTCGGCCGTACAGTTCGACCTTCTCTCTTGGTCTCTTGCTGGGGTTCTCGGCAAGGAAGAGAGTTCCCAAAGTTGCCTGGATAGAAATCTTCCAAGTGTCTGTGCTGAGAGACTCGATTGGTCTCCAGCTAGTTTCACTCTTTGCAGGTTGTGTTCGACTCTCGCGGCAAGTCACCACGTGAACTGCGCTAGTCGGACTTCGTGTCTGAGCCAGGCAGCCAGGTAAAGCTAGAAGAGAACGGGGCGCCAAAGAGCCTAGAATAAACACTCACAGAGAGCCAATTGATTGAAGTTGTTTGTACAAGAAGGTTCAAGACTGAGTTCAATTTTAGACCGGGTTCAGATTCTTCCAGGTCAGAAGTTCAGTTTAGAGTGAGAACTGAATCTAAAGTTCAGAGAGAATCCTTTGAAGTTCAGAGCCGCCTCCTTCGATGAGCTTGAAATCTCTATTTCCAAATCGCACTTCAATTTTGTTTTTTCGTTTCAATCTGATTTTTCGGATTTTTCTGTTAGATATGTCCGTCCGATTTTCTGGACCCGTCTGATTTTCCGGACGCGTCCGATTTTCCAGACACGTCCGATTTTCCAGACGCGTCCGATTTTCCAGACGCGTCCAATTTTCCGGATATGTCTAACGCCTGATCCAGCGGCCTTGATCATCTTTTCAAGTGGTCTCAAGTTATGATTTTGCCTGCAACACTTACTGTATCTAACATGTTCCTAGATGTGCTCCAATTGAGCTTGAACTCGTTTGGATCCCGTTCCTGCAATTCTATATTTATTTATTTATTTATGATTATAATCAATGTATTTAATTCATTTCTTTTTCTTATCTCACTTCTTCTTTATTTCCAAAAACAATTATTCACTAAATCTTTCTAAATAAATCTATTTTCTTTAATTATTTTTTTTTTCTTTCTTTTAGACTAAGTACTGTCTTTATTTTTACTAGCTGATCAATAATTTAATTCATCTATATTTACTAAACTAATTTAACAATTTCTTTACTTTTAAACTAAGACTATTAGCGATTTCCTCTATATATTTCTAAGAGTCTAAAGTGCAACGGAACAGTCCACACTTCTGAACCTTGGGCCAGGGGGGTCAAACCCCCCCACCGCCAGGTCCAGACATGGGCTAATCGTAGGTCCGGGAGGCGCCGCCACAGGGCCAAAGGGGGTGGCGGCACCCTGCCCCTTCGATGCACGCAGCCGACTTTGCCTTTGTCGGCCAATAATCGGGTCTGAAGTCTCTTGTCCGTCTTGAAGGTCCACAGGTTCAAAACTGCGGAGTTCTGAACTTCTAAGCAAACGGACTTTTCCCACAGAAATGTTGCCACAAAAAGCGCTCTGTCAGATGTCTTCTGATGGTTTTAGAAGATATTTGACAGAGCGTTTTCACGGTTTTGACTTTTTTTTCGGGAGTGTACTTTCGGGGCTCTGGAGGAGACGGCTGTAACAACAGTTGCTGAGTCACCTCGGGTCGGGACGAAGTGGAGCTTGCAGGTGGGTCCAGTGGAGACCAGCCATCTTGATCTTGTTTCTAACGTCTTTCTGCTTGCTGCTGCTCCTCCTGTTCAAGCGGGGAAGGGCTGCCGGCCTTATTTAGGTATTAAAGTACTGCTGCCCTCATCGCTCTCCTTACTCTTTCCTTGCAGGTCATAGTCTTGGGAGCCCCGCGGTCAACCTCCAGGTCAGCCTGTCCAGACCCGCTGCTTTTTAGGCTCTTGGTCTTTTCCTTGGAACTTTGTGCACGCAGAATAAGCTAGACAGAAGTGCTTCCTTGACTGCATAAAGCGTGAACGCCCGTCGCTCCGTGTTTGCAGGTGTTGGTGGATGGAGACTTGGGGACACTTGCAGGTCAGTTAAGGAAGCGCGGCTCGCTCTCTCGCTTTGCATGATGATTTACTTAGCATCCAGCTTCTTTGTTCTGCTAGGAGCTTGACAGAAACGCATAAGGGAGGTCACTGAGAGAGGGTTGATGGAGAGTCTGCTGGAGCCTCCATTTTTTAACCGCCTCTTCTGAAGCTTTGCACAGCTCTGAGTCGTGCCAAACATTTTTTCACCCAGACTAATCGCTCAGCTTTCATGCATTTGAATGTCTTCCACTTGCTTCGTGTGTGTCAGTCTTTAAAAGTGGTCCATACTATTCCAATGCAAATGCTCCTTACTCATTCATCCTTTCTCATTTGTGGCATTCCGTACTGGTCTCCGTCTAAACATCTGGATCTACCTACGGACCCGTCCTTCTTTTTCACAGTTTCTCATTGACATACGCAGAACGATTTGCAAGCTTTTGCACTGTGTAGTGTGAATTCTTTGTAAAAAGAATTATGTTGTCTCTGTGCTCTGTTCTTCGGAATCCTCTCCAACCCCTACTGACCGCCTCCTGTCTGGTCTGACCAGCCTAGCTGTGAAGCCCTCCTTCCTGCACTGTTTCCCTTGCAGAAAAAACAATTCTTTGTAGTTGATTGGCGGCGCTAAACGTTGCTTTTGAGCGTATCCATTAGTGTTGTGCCTGTGTATTTCTTTGCAGGTAACATTCACTAACTTTTACGTGCCGCGGTGATCATAATTTTTCCTACTATGCACCCTAGCTAATCAACCAGTCTTTTGAGCATATTTGAGCAGATTTGCACAGGAGTAACGATTTTAAATGCTTAAAAGGCCCTAGATTGCTTTAAGCAACCTCGTAGGGATGTAGGCCCTCAGCTAGTCGTAGCTGGGATCAGCTCCTACATACGGATAAAGGTTCTGTCATGCATGGGTAGTTCTGCTATCTCTGTTCTGTAAGACAAACAATGGATGTCTTCATAGAGACTGCATGCTGCACAATTAATTCCCAGCATGCATGCATGTATGCGCCCTACGCACGTTATACGCGCATACTTCATTTTATCCTGACACAACTGCTTGTTAGACCTTTACAACGCTACGTGCCCCCTCCCTCTAGAGTGGCGTCCCGCCACTTCATCAGCATGAGGCAATTTGATCTCAAAAAAAGGCGCGGTCCATATAGAACGGTCTCGAATCTATGTAAGTCACCTTAAGTCATTTTCTCCTTCTTCCAGCCTTTGCTGCTAATTAGGCATATGACGATTGATTCCAAAGCAGGCTCTCTTTTCTCATATGAAAAGCAGAATGAAGAATCGTTCACAGGATTTGAACCTGGAATGCAGCAGCATATGAGATGAACTGTTTCTCGGATTGGCTAATCC
>JAHBMJ010002682.1:6455-16776 GCA_018398765.1 Chromera velia | reverse complement strand
TACTCAAAATGTCTGACCTTGCTGCTTCATACTGCTTTTGTCTGACATTTGCGTCAGAGCGAACTACAATCTGAGAGCAGATCGAAAACAGCTCTATATAGAAAGAGCTCAAAGTCATAGACAACCTCTCGACAGTGTGATTGCTGCGTAGTAGAGGGCAAGATTCGCTCATTGTGGCTTTTAATTACACAACGTTCAAACCCGGTCCGGCGTTCAGTCTGCTTGTCCTACCTCATGCAGATTGATCCGAGAGACCATCTGGTGGTAGGCTTGCCTTATGAGCGTCTTTTATATAGAAAGACAACTGTGTATCTTCTTTTCTCAACAATCTCTTCACCCAAAACAGCTGCCAGGCCCCTCTGAGGTCATCTATTGTGCATGAACGATTTAAAGACCAAAAGAGTCCGACGTAATGCTACATACCACTTGTGCTGCCTCGCCATTTGCGGCTTGCCCTTTTTAGCTACTCAGTTCGCCTTGTGGGACGTTTGTAGGCAATGCAACAACACAGTGTCATCAGTAAGTGGCTTTGGAGGGGCTTTTATCTCAAAGCAATTCGTGTGCATAAAGTTTCTTTTTGTGCAGGTCATTGGAGGGGCTCAATCTGTCAGATCTGGCTAGCCTGTTTGCCTTTCCGTGCGCGTTGACTGCACCCACAACACTGAAAAGCATCTTTAGGAGCATTAAGAGGAGCACTAGCACATCAGCACCTATGGATCGCCGCGGGTCGCCGCCTCCACAAGAACCAATTGCAGATTTTCTTGTATTGTGGTCATTTTTGTCGCTTTGGGGCTGCCTCTCACCTCTACCTCCAGGGGAGTGGGGGACGGTTTTGCCCGAAAGGACCTAGGTAGGTCATTTATTAATTGATCCTTCTTGGGGGAGTGGGGGAGCAAATCCAGTCGCCAGACCTGGTTAGGTAGGGTCAAAACTAAATAGTTTCAGGGGTGATTATCTACTTTTCGATCGCATTTATTGCATCATACATAGATATGCCAATTATGCAGCTACTATTATGGTTACTAAAATATAGCTATGATCTAACATTGATACAGCTAGCTTCAATTCTTTGTTTTATCTTTTGTTTTAAAAGAATCACGTTTTAAAGAATGTTTATTAAATTTAAAAGCTTATAAACAACGATTAAATACAATAGAACACCCTATGTTATTCCTATATTTCAAAGTCCGAAATGATGTTAAAGTCCGGTAGGTTTCATTATGTCATTATTATTTAATAGTTATCAGAGTAGCAGATTGTAATCAGAAGTCATATTTGAAGCAAATGGTTGAAGAGACTTTGAAGAAGCATGAGAGTGAGAAGATTGGAAAACACTGGAAAGAATGCGTTGAGCAACGGGCAGACTTTGCTCCCTTTGTTTGTTCAACAGATAGTCTAAGAGCATTTGCTCCTGGGGCCCTTACAGTCTTCAGACGGTCGGTATATAGAATTTCAGAGAGAACAAACACAACAAGATCAAGGGTTGCAGCAGCCATCAAAGCTCAGATGCAGTTTGCAGTTATCAGAGCGTTGGTGTACTGCATGAGGGGGGAGAGAAAGCCAAGAGCTCAGTCGGAGGAAGCTTCATTCAACACTGCTGGAGGGGTCACAGCAATTTTAATTAGGTCCGTTCAGGTCCTTTATGACGATAGTGACTGGGAGTGAACACTAAGTGACTAAAAACTAGACAAAAGGCTTACATAACAAAGACTATGCATCTTAAAATTTATTCCTTCCCCTCCCCCCCCCCAAATTAATAGTGACAAACTTTTTTAAAAGTCTTAAAAAAAATGTAAGCTCTAATCACTTTGTTAAGCAATGTATAGTGCAATTCTGCATAAAGTCTTTAGAAGTCTTTCTATCTCTAATTGATTGATTGTTATTTGATTGATTGATTGATATCAAACTGTATAAGTAGAGTTAGAACTTTCAGGCGGCACATACATTTGCCGTATCCATGCAATATTAGATCACAGGTTATCAGGGATTTAACGCACGCCCACGTATGCCTTTGAGCTTGTGGGTAGCCTACTATTAAGTGGGTAGTACGTAATGGATATATATAAGAATCACATGACCGTCACATAGGTTTCTGACCTAGATTTCTAACCCAACTTAAGTTAATTTAACCTCAAGATTACATTAGGTTAGGTTAGGTTAAAATGTATAATTGGATTTCTTATTAAATTAAGACTCAATAATTTATGCTAGAATTTAAAAGAGCGATAAAAACCTGAGTGAAAAACGACTTATAAGAGTTTTAGCTAGTTTAGTATAAACTAGTCGGAATAAGTTAGGAAAGGTGACGGTCATGTGATGGTCGGAAAATATATTGGAAACAGCGTGGGTCAATACCTATCGGAGTGTGTCTGGGTTCAGACTCTGATTTTAGGTCCGTAGACCTTGACACTCTACACAAGGTAATCACACTCCAATTTTAAGTGTTTTTAGTAATTTTTACAGGTTATAAAAAAAATGTTTTCTAACTTTTTCTGTATGGGAACAGTCCGAGTCCGAAAAACAGACTTTGCAAAACATAGTCCGATTTTACGTCTTTAGCATAGAACACTCCAAGAGGTACCGTCCCACGGGAAACAGGAGACAGAATGTGGTATGAAAGCTGGTCTTGTCTCACGCACGCAGCAGAAGGGGGGGCTCCAATTAAGCACGTAGGGTTTGAAATGTATGTGCCTTAATTTGTGTGCGTGGACATCTCCTGACTCGGAATGATGTCGAGCCCCGCCGCTATGCGGAACCGATTAGGCCAAGCGCCGATCGATGCATGCTAATGGCCACTGTATAGGCCTGCGTTTACAAATTGCGAAAAGCTTCAGAACCGTTTCCAGAACATTAGACAAATATGGCCTCTGCGTCAAATTAATGTTGTACAATGTTGCAGATATGTAGATGATCATGGCAGATACCATAGACAATCTTTTGCTAGATCTTTTAAGAAAAGTTGCAGTGTTTTTCGTTTTGCACATGCGAGCGCGAAGCTAGGCATCGGCTAAAAAAAAGAAAAGATCCCCCCAAACCCTTTACTTTTTTTTTTTCCAGTCAAACAACTATATATAAACCACTATAACCTTGAACTATCTTGAACTGTTGTTCAACTTGAAGTATTGTACAAATGTTGTTTACTATTGTTCAGGGTAAAAAAGTAAAAAAAACATTATGTGGTAATTAAAAAAAAAATCTCCTCTGATTGTTTTGTTTTTCTTTAGCCGACACCTAGGCGCGAAGTCTTAGTAGGCGAAGTCGAAGTAGACAGAATTCCAGGCAGATTGGGTGCACTCATTATTTGAGCATGTTTGAGTGCAAGGAGACTAATCTAGGAGACTAATAACTTAAAGCAAGCCATCATATGATAAAGTCACTGATGAGGCCCGGGCCCATGAGGGACTAGATGAGGAAAAAGAATAACATCTTTTTAAGAGGGTGAACTTTGAAGAGAGAACAAGGCGTTCTAAAAAAAACTGGAACAAACTGGACAGTGTTAATTATTGCAATAAATGCTCCAACCTCCAAGAATGATAGCATGCAGTGTTGAACTCTCCAGAAAAAACATTCTACTTAAGTAAAGCAATTAACAATATGTCATCATTGTGAACTGCAGACTCCGCGCTGCAGCGGATGGCTCAAGAGTCAAGAAGAGGAAATACTAGAAGAGATAAAGCTTCTGAAATACAACCATTAGTATAGTAGGTGGAAAAACATAGGCGCTTCTAGATGAGACTTTCAAACGGTTCTGAATTAGAAATCTGATCATAAAGCCTCATCATATACCGACCTCTTTTTTAACCTTATATGAAACTTAAGGCCATTGAAACGCCTTTTTGCCTTTTTAAACATGAAAGCAAGTTCAAGTAACGGTGTGTAGCGTTAAGCAGCTTACATTCAGTGGGTTGCTAGACTAGCTGCTTAATTAAACTTTTTAAGCCGGTGTTTGAGGCAAAAGGGCCGTAAGGCCAGACAAACCGCTGCAGGCGTTTGATTGAATTTAAGCGAAGTTGCTGGCTGGGGACACATGCCTAGGCACCGGCTAAAGAAAAGAAAAAAATCCCCCCAAACCCTTTATTTATTTTTTTTTTCTTTTTAATTTAGTCAAACAATTATTGTTCAAGTGTTGCACAGGTGTTATTCATGTGTTGCACAACTGTTATCAAATGTTGTTGATTGTAAAAAAGTAAAAAAGAAAAAAAAAAAAATCTCCTTTGATCGCTTATTTTTTTTTTTTCTTCAGCCGACGTCTAGACGCACGCATGCAACCCTGTATACAACCGGTTTGCATGCATGCATGCGTGACATGCGGGGGTCCTGCGGGGACTCGATCAAATGCCCGCGGGCTGCTGGCCATGGCGTTTGACATCATCATGCAGATGCACAACTTAAAAAAAAAAAACTAAAAAAAAAGAAGATTTTAATATTTATTTCTAGATCTATTTTTTTTTTTTTTGTAGTGCATGGCTAAAGTGCATGGTCGCCTAGTATCCTACTAACCTAGATCCTATTAAATCAGAATTTAATTTCACTTTCACATCATGCATGCCAAGCACGGTTGGAACAGTGAACACAAATCCTGCACCCTTAAAATCAACAGTCATAGAGAGTCTAGTATAGAGTGAAGGCTAGAGTGAAAAAAATGATCAGTAATGATAGATTTCACAGTTTTTGACGTATATTTGCGTACTTACTCGTTTGAAGAGTCCTTTCAGACATGCATCAATCCATTCAATCATCCATGTAGGTTTGGCAGCTGGTTTGCAAGCTCCATGGACACGACGTCTCGATCATCCGCCAATCCGCTTCCTCCACAAAAAGATCTCTTGTTGCTTGAAGTACCTGCACGTACGCAATCGTACGTGTGCATATACGACTCGCGAAGACTGATTTGTAACTGGACGGACGACCTGGGAACATGAAAAGAAATCTGAAAAGAAAAGCGTGGAGAGCATCGAAGGCGGAGAGAGAGGTGATAAAGGGAGAGCACAACCAAAAGGACAAGATACTCGGTGTCTCGCATCTTAGCTCCTTGCAAAATTGTCTTTTTGCTTAGACTGGCGGACTGAAAGACCGCCACAGATAGAAATCAACGCACCGGCAGATAGACTGTATGGCTTCGTTTCGTTTCCCTTCTTCCATTTCTTCTCGCGTGTCCAACCCTCTTGGCTGGGTCGACAAACAGAAAAAAAGAAAAGCAAATGAGAGACAAATAATTTCAAAATCAGGTGCTATTTTGTTTGCGGTCTTGGGACGGAGAACGAGACCTTCTGGTCCGCCCGCCATTTTTCCTTTCACGAGACTAACGACAACGGAAAGGAGAGAAAAGAGCAGCTTCACTTTGAATGGATGTTATGAAGGCACAGAGGGCAACGCCTTATCGTCTCATCCTCCCAAAAACAGCAAAGTGTCATTTTTCGCCCTCTGCATGAACAAGGCTGCGCTTGTAGCCTTTACTTCAACCTCCTTCTGTCAGCGTGTCTTGCTTTTTTCTGGCACGAACCCCCCATCATCGCCTAGACAGAAGGATGAGGCTGAGGTGCTCAGAAAGACACAAGCATTCTCAAAACAAAATCCCTTATGAGCAGACCAACAGAAAGAAGACAAAAAAGATCTTTCACGGAACAAGCAAGTCAACCGAAAGAGAAGCAAGAGCAAACCAACCAACCAACCAACCCACCGTCTGTCCTCCTCATCGACAAGCACCAGGTTGAGAAAGTACTTCACTGAGAACTTGTTCAGCACGTTCTTGTAGGTGGGCGTCAGATCGAATCCCGACATATACAACCGAACGGGCACGCACTCAGCTGCGGAAGAGGAAACACATCAAGGAGACAAAACACCACTTCACACACACATCTTCACACACACACACACTCTCTCTCTCTCTCTCTCTCTCTCTCACTCACTCACTCACTCTACTTCGCTCTCACACACAACCACACATATGTAGAGGGGAACAGAGGGAGACAGTTCTTTCACACACACACACACACAAACACACACACACATAGAGAGAGACGGAGACAGGGACGGTCTGGTGTGTATCTTCGGTGGCGAGCCGGTGCTTGAAATTGGAGGTTATGGGGCGCAAAGAACAGAAGAATTGTGAGACAAACCACGTCTCCTTTATTCTCGTAACAAAAGCATCCAGAGCAACAAACCTCCCCCAGATTGTTAGACAAGAGACAGAGACAGAGACAGGGAGTGAGACAGGGACTGAGACTGACATCTGACAGGTGCACCGTCCATGATTTCAAATTTCGTCAGCGTTTCCGTGTCGCTTGTCGCGTTTGACCCTGCACGCACACACACAGAGACAGAGACAGTCAGACACATCCACACACACACACACACACACACACACAGAGAGAGAGAGAGAGAGAGAGACCATATGTTTCTTCTTCTCCCCGAGAGAGACAGACAGAGAGATAAACGGAGAGAAAAACACACAGACAGATAAAGAGAGGGAGGGACAAAGAGAGAGTCGAAGAGAGAAACACGCAGCAGCAGAAAAGTCTAAAATACGGGAAGGTGTCTTCCGCAAAGCAGAACAGCAAGGAAGGTGCAAAAAAAAAAAACACTCCATGGATGGATGGAAAGTCTGTCCTCACACCCCTGGATCGCTCTCTCTGTTGCTTCAAGCTCAACAAAGAAGAATTCCTTCTCGCACGCCTCTCGCATCATCTTTTCTTTTCTTATTCAGCGCAGAGCTTGCTCTGAAGGCAGACAGAGAATCCTTGGAGTATATTAAGGTCTCAATACAAACACCGATCGACCGACCGACCGACCCTGCCCCGTGATTTCTCTTCGGATGATGTCGAGCTCCATGTGCTTGATCTTGATTCGCACCAGGAGAAAATAGACCTGCGAAAACAAAAGCAGATGCAAAAGCAGAAAACATAAAAAGCTTTATGCGTCTGAATGCATGAGAGGGTGTGTGTTGTTTGTGAATGAGAGAGCGAAGGAACGTGCCTGTGCAGCGTCTCGGTAAGTGAGTGAGTGAGTGGGTGAGCCTCCGTGCGCGCGTGTGCGAAAGAGTTGACGCACGCACTGACCTTCCCGACCACCACGTCCTTGAGGTGGTATTTACTCTTGTCATACTCAAATTCGATGTGAAGGCAGTCCTCGATGCCCACCTGCAACCGGGAGGGCAGGCAAATGCGGGCGCGGCGAGTGTATCTGACGAAAACGGACTCGCGAGCAAGTAAATGCACGTGCACACAGACTGAGCTGGAAGGGACGGGAGGAAGGGAAAATGAAGAAATTAAGTGAGAGGATGCAATAAGATGAGCGGCATAGGTGCTGAAAAGTGGGAACCACATACAAAACCGGGACGGAGAGAAGCGAGGAGATGCTGGTAAGTCACACTGAAGACAGGGAACTGGCGGCAAATGGAGAAGACTACCTGCTCCGTTTTCTCCAATTGTCCCTCCTTTCTTTCGCGCGTGTGCATGTGAGTGTGTATGTGTGTGGATGTCTGAACCTCTTTTTTCTTTTAAGGCACTACCTCGGTATGTAAGCGTCGGAATCTTTTCATTTTCGTTTTCCTTTTCCTTTTGTGCTCTTCTTCTCGGAGTGTGTGTTCCTTTTCCTTCTTTTTTTCGTGTTTCCTTCTTTTCTTTCTTTCTTTCTTTCTTTCTTTCTCTATCTGCCTCTCTACCTCTCTCTGTCTCTCGCAACCATCTAGCTTCTCATTCTGACCTCCATTTTGATGGTGTTGTTGATCTCTGGGGGAACGCCCTTGTTCTGCACAACGATGTCGATCTCCTTCACGATGTTGCTGCAGGTTTTTGGTCATGCATTTGCTTGTGTGCTTTTGATCTCACTTCCTTCATACGCTTTCTTTCTGCCTTTCTTTCTTTCTTTCTTTCTTTCTTTCTTTCCTTCCTTTCCGTTCCGCTTCTGCGGGATCGAGGGACCGTGTCGAATAAAGCATTTGCTTCCTTCGCCATGTCAATGCAAAAAGGAAGGAAGCAGGCATCTCCCCTCCACGAGGTTCGAGTGACCCACGGGGAATTACTCTGTGCTCCCTCCGATGGTATGACCAAAATGGTGAGAGAAACGTTGCCCAGCAGGAGGACACGCAAGCAGACAAGACAACCAAATATCCCCTTCAAGCTTCGTAGACGAACACCGCTACACAGTCAGACCCAGACCAGACTGACAACACAGCACCCACCTGGCATAATTCCGTACGACAGTCAGCCTGACGAAGTATCTGCACACACACACACACACACACACACACACACAGAGAGAGAGAGAGAGAAAGAGACAGAGAGAAAGAGAAAGAGACAGAGACAGAGAGAGAGAGAGAGAGAGAGAGAGAGAGAGAGAGAGAGAGAGAGAGAGAGAGATCTAACGGCGAAGAATACAAAGGAAGTCAGACAGTGATGAAAGGGCAGAAAAACACCCAACCATGTTTGCAGCTTTCGCAAAGACCCAAAACAGACACCAGAAAGAAAAAAGGACTTGACACAGAAACACACGTGACCCACACTTCGACTGTGCCAGACAAGAGTCGAGCACATCTTTGCAACTTGTCCCCCCCCCCCGCTTCCCGCTCATGGAGACCTCTTGCGACCTCATTTTCAAGAAATCTCCAACAAACAAGTTGATTGCATCTGTTGGTCTGGTGTCGTGCTTTCTCTCTCCCTCCTCTCACACCTCCGATCTCATCTGAGTACCAGCCAGAAACTCCAACAGCACCTCAGGCTGGTCGCTCTCTGCTACGGTGGCAGGTGGGGCGATGACTTTTTCTGAGGCGAGACCGGCCCATGCTGCACTTGATGGGACTGAATGGTTGCTGAACTCCGTTGCAAGATCACAGCTTTCCAAAAACACAAGAAGAACGAAAAAACACGGCGCCCTTACCCACCTGAGTCTCACATTGATTCCATGGTACGTCTCGTATTTCTTGTCTGCATTGCCGAACTCCCACTGCCACTTTTCGCTCTCGAACATGCTCCCTGGGCCCATCAGGTCCTTGGTGATCGAAAAGAAGTCGTACGAGTTGGAACGGTCGTACAGCATGTCTGCAACATCAGCAATACGCAGAATATCAACAAGAAGCTGATCAAAAGAAAAAGATTGAGCGTTTGTGATAGAAAACAAGTCTCGCCAGTCAAAGACGTGTCAAGTGTGACAAGCACAAAGCTGACACCGCACAAAGAAAAATACTGAAGTACTAGGTAGGAGAGAAAAACAGATAAACAGAAGGGTCTCGTGCCCGCAGACAAGCTGCTGAAAGTCGTATGTACACCGAGCAGGGCGCCCACCCTCGATCTCCGGTTCGTTGATTCACTGAAGATGCGGAAAGAAAGAAGTCAGGACGAGAGACGGCCAAAGAAATGACGTTTCCCTCAGAGGAACCTCCGTTCCATTCCCCACCTTCCTTCCCTTTGTGTCACATCACATCCTTCCCTGAGTGACTGACCAACTTGCCCGATGAATTCGACCTTTATGCCCTGGTGGTCCAGTTTCTTGCCTGGCTTCAGGACCACCTGCGCCTTTCCGGAAACTTTCTCGCCATCCTGCACAAAACCGGGGGCGGGAAGAGAAATGCACTGTCTTGGAGGGTGAAGGTAATCGAGTCCCCGTCTTTTTCACACAGCAGATCGAAAGATGTCCAGCAATGCCGCACTGCTTCTCCCTCCCGAGGGGGCCAGGGGGGGCTCACCTCGAAAATTGGTGCCCGCTCCCCTCGTTTATCCCTGCCAAGCACCGCGGTTTTCCTCGAGGGTTCGGTGTCCAGGCTCAACTCCAGGGAGCACGCACTCCCGAAGAGCTGGCTCAACTGCAGTGACGCACGCAAAAAGAGGGTATAAAGCGAATGTATGACGGGGAAAGGGTCAGGACACATGCAAAAAAAGGAAGGCCGAAACGTCCACGCCGTCTCCTCTGAGCTGACCATCGTTCACCCCCTTTTCGGACTTCGAGGCCGTTTCCACAAATTTCCTCTGCGACGAGGAGAAAGACTAAGGTGTTGCCTGCTTAAATACTTCTGTGGGCCTTTTTGGAATGCTCATGTTCAATTCTCCAAGTGTCTGTAAGGCAGCAAGATGACACAGTCTGAACGATGACACTGTCTGACTGCATGAACGATGCATGATCGAAGTTGTGGCCGCAGCGCACTTCGCGGGCATGGGCCGATATGGCCCCGGAAAGCGAAGCGGGGGGCACTTAGAAAACAGAAATACCCCAGCCCACGTGCGTGCACGCTGTCTTTCGGCAAAAACCCGGCCCCGAAAGGCTGAATGTGGCCCCGGAAAGCGAAGCGGGGGGCACTTAGAAAACAGAAATACCCCAGCCCACGTGC
>JAHBMJ010002681.1:5000-16791 GCA_018398765.1 Chromera velia | reverse complement strand
CGGCTTCAAACAGGAGGTAGAGACAAGGGAGGCCTTTACTGCTCTGTCTTCGTTAATTCTCAGCTCCAAGAAAAAGAAGAGTCCTCTGATTGCTGTGTTTGTGGATTTTAGCAAAGCGTTTGACACAGTTTCTAGGGTTAAGATGTTAGAGAGACTCAGGAAGGAAGGAGTAAGCTAAGCCGATGTTTGGATGATTCACTCTATGTATAGTCAGATGAAAGCTCGGATGGATGGAGCAACAGAATGCTTTCACACAGGAGGAGGTGTGAAGCAAAGTGAGTTGGCGAACCCTCTCTCTCCTCTCCCTTTTCTTCTTTTCATTAATATTAATCTGTATAAGTCTGTCAGCTTCAATAATAAAAACAAGAATCAAAGCCCGGTTGGGAGTGTAGATAGAGAGACTCCTGTTAGACTGTCTGATATTTTAATTGAAAGTATCGGATACATTAACGACCTTGTTTTATTTGCTCACAGTGCTTCCAACTTGTAGAAACGCCTATCCCGTCTTGAAGACTATTGTAAGGAGCACGGTCTGAAGGTAAATTTGAAGAAGACAAAAGTCATGCGTCTCTCCTCCCCCCACCCTGACCTTATACTCCAGACCCCTTTTCTTTATGAAGACAGACCAGTGGAAGCGGTGAGTAAATATAAATATTTGAGCAACTAGGTTTTTGAGGGAGGGGACCTTAGCAAGACAGTCGAAGCCCGCATTGAGGCGGTAGAGAAGGCATTGGGGGCTGTGTTTGGCATTCTTTCTTCTCTTGATTTTATTTCTCCCTTTTCTAAAATTACTTTTTTCAAGGCCTTCTGGCTGCCAGTTGCGCTGTATGAACTGGAAACGATCCCGCTGAGAAAGACAGATATTGCCTGCCTCGATGCTTTACAGTTACGTTTTGTTTGTTGTTGCATGTTTTGGTCTCTCTTACCATTCTTTTGTTTTGCCTTCTCTTCTCTCTCTCTCTCTCTTGAGCCTTTCAGTTCTCTTTTTGGTAAGTTGATTGGGGGCTTCGTTCAATGCATCAAATCGATCGATCGTGCTCTACTCCGGGCGGTGTGGAGTGAGTGTTTGGCTAGCTCGTGTGAACCCTTTGCGATACTTTATTAACACAGTGAAATGGCTGGCTGTTCCATTAGATTGCTCCCTTTTGTGGCCACTATTACCAAACTTGATGGGGGACAAGTTTAAAAAGAAAGGCAAAAGCAGAAGGAAAAGCGTGGTAAAAAAGATTGTGGAGGGTGCTTAGCTGTCTGACTGATTAAAAGAAGACAATAGAAATGTTAGAGACAGAGACAGAATTTTCCCCCGCCTTACGAATCTCTCTCCTTTCCAATCTGAGAACCCAACCAGACAACGCTTGGCCAAGCACCTTCTGAGTGAAAAGAAATGGCATTCGAGAAGTGAAATGATAGAATGCAGTGTTGAACTTCTGCCAAAGAGTGTGTTACAGTTCTTTGCAGGCTTGTGTATGCTTCTCAGGGCTCTCACAGGGGGAGATATAGATAGAACCCAACCAGAACTGCTGTGCGATAAATGTTTATCCCCCTCACGTATGATCAAAGATGAGGTTCATGTCCTGACAGAGTATAAAGACTCAGAAAAGGAACCGTTACGACGCAAGCTAAAAGAACTGTACGAAATTGTAAAACGGAGAGCGCCCATCGATATAAGAATACACATCGCACAACGCGTTGCGAGTGCAACAGGGAGAGGCACTTCAAATAATGAGAAGAAAATAAAGGAAATGGTGTTGCTGTTGTGCACATTCCTGCCTAGAAGCGGTTCTAAAGCGCTAGCCGAGTGTCTCAAGAAAGTTTATTGTGCCGATCAGGCAAGTTGAGGCGAATCGATCCGATTGGTATGTAGGCTTCCTCATCCCCCCCCTCCTCCATGAATGTGTGCTCAGGGTTGTCCTCAAAGCTTTGTTAATGGCTTGGGATTTGGCGTCACTAAATCTAGGATTTAACCCTCAATCATCACCATCATTATCATCATTATTATTATTAATCGGTCTATAGGCCATCATCATAATTTCTATTAAATAGAATCAATATGGATCAACCATAAAGAAGATGCTCCAAAGCGATTTTATAGAGATATCCAAAGCCTCCAAGTTCCCTAAACCATCTCGATCTGAGTCGATTATCATGATATTAGGGTAGGCCAGCTATGATATAAGCTGGGACTTTGATTGACCTAGCTAAGCAAGAAGGCGTAGCGCAAAATCAATCAATGAACTACTAAGTCAATGAATCAATCAAGAAGTTGAATATATATTCAGACGTTTCTTTTGGACTAGCTTTTGAAAGCCGCACATCCGATATATTTGATCCGAGATTGGGTCTAGATATTTAAGTTACATTGACTACTAGAGTGGCTAAGATATTGAACAGTAAACCGGGAGGCCAATCCACTAGATACTAGACTGAATATTGATCCAAATCTTAATCAACTTATCGTATAGAAATACACTGGAACTATAGTATGTCACAATGAAAATTTCTAAAACCTTTTGTATTACAATGATTTGTGAAATAATAATTGTGATTTTAAAAACTTTTGACTAATTCAATTAAATCAGACTTATATGTAATAAAATTAGTTATAGATCGCGGGTCAAGGGGCGGCATCATAGCTGCTGCATGGGCCGCGCGGACTGCGCATATGCACGTATGATCGAACAAAAGCTGCATGACCCCGTGAGAAAAACGTACATACGCAAACTTGTGCAAACTATGCAGCCCGACCTTAATCAAACCAAAACCGTCAAGCCATGTCCCTCCCCATTGTAGACTACCAGCATCTTCTTTAGGATTGCAACACTCCCAAGCAATACCCCCATCTCCATCCGTCTCCTTCTTTGTAACGCTTCACTATGACCAAAGGTTTAAAGAAAGTGAAGAAAGATTCGCGAAGGCGCAAGAAAGACTCCATTGAACACAAAGCCAAAAAGCTTCTGACTCATCGCAAGGCTGAGAGTCGCTTGGAAGCGGGAGACATTCACCCCATCACAGAGGACACGTTACATAGTATAAAGCCAAATGGCAATCTCTTTATACCGAGAATGCTGTGAACGCAAAGCGGCTAAAGAACAAGAAGGAGCAGGTATGTTTCCTTGTTTGTGGTTGTTGTGAAAGGCAAGGTGCAGCTCCAAAACTTATCATAATGTTCTCTCAGGTTGCCTGACCTTTCTTTCTTCCTATTGGCGTCCATCTATGCATTTTTTAGTGCTTGGTGCGCCGTGTTGACTGCGTTTTGTGTCCGGTGCCGATTGCGTGCCAATTTTTCTCGTTCGGTTTGGCGGCTCCTTTTTTTCTTCCCGCGCATGCATTTACTGCGATCAGTGCTATGTTTTGTATGGCCCAACCGGATCCATGCGTACGCACGTGAATTAATTTTGGCGTCAAGTGTTGCTTCACGTATCCAAGTGTTGCTTAGGTTAATTTGCCTTCTTTACTCTGGACGTGTCTTTCTCCCTTTTCAGACCAAAGTTGACTATCTATGGCACACAAACATTTCAATCTGGCCCCATGCAAAGGCACTTTTCGGGGTCTTGTCATTCTGTCATACATAGCGCAGCACGCAAGTCATTCGATTGCTCAATCAAACGTGTTGCTCATGTTCTCTTCATGTTGATCTCGATTCAAGAGCAGCCCCTAGCTCTTGTCATTCAGTTTCTATTCCTTCTTTGAGACTTCAGACTTCTGTCTTTTTCTAGTCTCTATCGATTCTTAATCTTCAGTCGCTCAACAGCTAGCTTCCTAGTCTCTGGCAGCATCTGTTGCCTAGCTACTAAACTTCTTGTGGTGCCGGCTTTCTTCTCCCGAGTTCGAACGGTGATCCTTCTCTTTGGCCACGTGTCTACCCGATGGACACTTAAGATACGCACACCCCTGCAGTGTCTCGCTCTCGTGCCAACTCGGCAGGGGCTCCTTTATTCAGCTCCGGCTTTGCTTCCACACCTGCTCTCGCTGCTGCCTCTGTGGCTGCTGCAGATATCACTCACCAGGACGGTGGCTAGTCGCCTGCCCCTTCTTTTGGACATCACGTGGCTCAGGAGACTCCTCCGCCTCCTGCATAACCTCCTCAAGACCCTCCTCTCACTCTGCCTCCACTTGGTGGTCCAGGCCCCCAGGCTGTCCCCATCTACACCGTGCATGGACCGCCGTCTCCGTTTGGCTGGCCAGGACCTCAGGGTGTTGCCACCAACTACGCCACCCCGGTGCCGGGAGCGATGCCCCCTCCTGCCAGGCCTTCTGTGGTTGTGTCTCGACGCAGCGACGTGGCTAAGCAGGCGATTGCCAAGGTCCCCATCTTCACCGGTAAGACTGGCGTGGATATTGAAAAATGGAAACAAGACGTCCTTACAGCCTCCCAGGAGGTGCAAGCAATTGACGGTCCGGACACCTTCGGCCCAGTTGACTTGGCCATCCTCATCTGGAACAAGGTGACAGTGGAGGTCTGTGATATCCTGAAGGCGAAGCCGTTGTGGGTAACGGACTCGACAAACCCTCAGTGGCTCTTCACAGAGCTTGAGTCCCTCTACTTCGGTCCGTACGAGCAACGTGTACGTCTCTACTAGCAGGATGTGAAGAACCTCCGTCCGACTGCCAAGGACACGGTCATCTCTTTCTTCGGTCGTGCTGTCCAAATGCTTGGCGCTCTTCAGCATCTTGTCCCTGCACTCGCCTTTGGTACCCCTGCTTTCTTCCCCCTCGAGTATTCCATCTTGCTGGAAGCACTGCCCACAGAGGGGTCAGCGAAGCGTTTTGTCCTCACCAACAACATGGACTTCACCCCCACCGGCCTCTTCAACTGCTTGCAGAGGCACGAGCAGACGGTGCTCTCTCAGGCCCCATCTGCATCCATTTGGTTCTCTTCACTCCCGACTGTGCCCGCCTCCCAGCCCTCCAAGTCCTCTTCTACTCCGGCGTCATCGAAGGGCAAGGGCAAGAAGAAGGATGGCGAGAAGGAAAAGCCCAAGGACAAGCTCTGTGTCTTTTGTAGAGTCGTCCACGAGTGGGGGAAGCACACTAAGTGCATTAACTGTGGAGGGTCTTCTCATGATCGCTCCTCCTGTCCTGCTGCCTCAACTACGTGTGCGTGTGGCAAGACAGGCCACTTCCCTGCGATGTGCCTCAAGAAGTTGAAGGCTGCACAGCAGGCTGCCAACGTCCGATGTGCCACTGTGTCTCTCGCGACCCCTGCCATATCCTCCAGTCAAATAATCGACAACCCTCACTTCGGCAAAGACGATGGCGCTATGGTCGATGCCGTTGGTGAACTGTATCTCCGGTCTGAAGCCGTGCAGTCCAAGATCAAGTACAGTGAGACCATCTTGGACCCTCCCATTGCCGTGAAGACCGCTCATGAGTCTTCTGACGAGGGCGAAGCAATTGTGTACGCCTCCCGCATGATCACCGTCGAGAACATCATCTTCGTCTCCCGCCTCGAGACCGTCTCCTTCCTGGTTCTTCCTCAGTCGAGCGTGCCGTTCTTGTTCTCCAAGTCCCTTGCTCAGCGTTTTGAGGCTTCCATGAACTACGCCACCAACCTCATGACTCTTCCTTCGAGCGACGGCACCAGCAAGATCCACCTTCCCTGGACTGACCTCGCACCTAGCCTCGCACACTACTACAGCCTTCCTCTGGAACAGCTCGAGATCTACAGTGATACTACGGAGATGGAGTCCCTCCCTAACTGACACTGACATGTCCGATGACGACGCTGATCGTCGTCTGTGCCGTGACCCCCTGACCGTCTTCATGTCTCAGACTGACGGTCTGCCTCCCCTCCCCCCACCAGATGACGGTATCGAGGGAGAGAATGTACGGTCCGCTGCCCCTGTCCCTCCCCCTTCTGCTTCTTTTAATTTCTGTGAAGAAGAAGCTGAAATGATTGATGCGGCTGCTGCTGAGATGTCCACCACTTCCTCTCTTTTTCAGTACGAGTGGAAATTGACTTTCAAGCAAACGAAGTGTTGTATCACTTTCACTCCTGCCGAGCTTTATCGTCTTATGAATTTGATGCACTGTGACTGTAGGCATGGAGGTTTGAGAGAAGTGGTGGCTCGGCTGCTGCATTATTTTTCTGTCGACTTTCCTCTCTGTCGGTTGTGTTCGTTCGTGGCGGTGGTTCTTTCTGCCTATCTCGTGTGCCCCCAGGTGAAAAGCCCTGTAGGATTCTCAATCCCTGGTGTTCTTTTCACTCGTGGCAGGCACGTGAGGGCACGTCTTCATCTGGACAGTCAGTTTTTGGGCTCCTTGGACTCTGGACACACTCACTAACTTTCGGTTGTGGAGGACTGCCACAACTTCGGCTTGACCTGTCGCTACCACGGCTACCTCAAGTCCCATGAGGTCATGACCTTCCTTGAGACTGTTTGGGTGCCTTGTTTCGGTATTCTTCGGGAGATTCAGTACGACCAAGGCTCCGAGTTTGCAGGTGCTCCCCTCATTGAGTTCTGTGAAAAACACGGCATCCGTCTCACTTTCTCTCCTTCCGGCTACAAAGACGGCAACAGCATCGTCGAGAGATGGCATCGAGACGTCCTGGTGTCTGTCCGCTCCATTTTGCTTGAGCGAGGTCTCTCCCCCTTTCAGTGGCCCACTGTTGTTGATAAAGCTGTCAGACGCCTCAACAACCGCATGTCTGTACGAGGCGCTTTGAGTCGTCATGATGAAGCTTCCCTCCCTCCTGCGCTTCCCTGCCTTCGACAGTTCTTGTCAGCCGACCGCCCTCCTCCTCCTTCCTCTCTCCATACTTATTCAGTGGGAAAGACTGTGATGTACAACGTCGGTGCCTCTGGCAGTGGAGGCCGCTCTGGACAGGAGTACAAGTGTGGCCCCGTTTGGTATCTTTACCGTGTTGTTCGAGCTGAGAACGCCCACTTCTACGAAATTGAAGCCACTGGCTCCTCCTTCATCCCCCAGAACACCACCGCCAGCCCCCATCAGCTTCGTCCAGCTGCGGTTCCTCCCCCTACGGAGATGACTTCTACTACCACGCCCTCACCTACTCCCTCCAGCTCTTCTGTGGCTGGTGTCATCGATTCGAGTGTATTGGTGCCTGTCCTCTCATCTTTTTCATCTTGTTCGGGTACCGAGAACCCTTTTTCTTCTTCCTCTTCCCCTTTGTCTGTGCCGTCTGGTCCTCTAGAGCCCGGCACGATGATTGTTGGTCGGTCTCCCGAAGCCGGCCTTCTATGGGTGGGAGAAATTTGCCGTGTTCTTCCAGGCCCTCATGATTCAGACACCATCAAGTACGAGGTGCACGCCTGGGAGACATACCAGCGTTGTGTATTGTCCCGTCGGCAGTGGGCTCCAGGTTACTACAGCTCTGGTGGTGCCTATGTCACCTATGACACTCGAGCGAAGAAGAGAAAGGCGGAGTTGGTGGAGCTCTTGCACGACAAGGTGGTCGCTTCTGGTTTTGAGATGGATTCTTGCAGAGGTGGTCGAGGCTTCCGTCTCCCTTCTTCTGTTTGTTCTGCTCTCTCTTCTGGTGTGCAAGGTTGTTCGTTTGGGCAGTACCCTGGTGCGTTTGAGCATGACCCTGCCGTTGCGTCTGCCGTGGCTTTCCTCTCTTTTGTTGAGACGTCCGTTCATGTAGCCACCACTCACCAGCCAGTCAGCCTGAAACATCTTTCTAATTCCGAGAAAGAGCTCGTGCTAGAGCTCGTATCTTTTGCTAACCGCAAAGAGGATGAAGGCTGGTTGACTCGCAAAGTGTATCAGAGACGCATCATTTCAGAAGTGCCTGCCGATGTCCCTCGTGTGCCTCTCATGTGTGTACGCACCTCCAAGCTGAAGGATGATGGCTCTCGTGGCTTCAAGACCCGCACCGTCATTCTCAGCAACAGGGTTTCGAGAGACGGCCTCGTTGTCACCACTCACCTCTGCCCTCCCGACGCTGTCCGGTGTGTCTTCCAGCTTGCCTTGGACGCTTGCAAGCGTCAGGGAGTGCCTTTATCACTTCAGAAAGCGGACATCGTACAAGCATATCTCCAAGCCCCGCTTCCAACAGATCGTCCCCCTCTAGCTGCCATCTCCCCCTCCGATCACCCCGACCATGGGCAGTACTTGTGGGTCCTCCAGAAGGCTGTTTACGGCCTTCCCGATGCCGGTCGGGTCTTTGAGGATTTTCTCGTCTCCAAGCTAACGGAGCTTGGATGGACTACTGGTCTCTTTCCCGGTGTTTGGTTCCTTGACAACAAAGATGGCGAGCTCTGCGGCATCGTTGCGACCTACGTTGATGATCTCCTTATTCTGGGTATCGGAGAGGATGCCACTTCCCTCGTCGACCCGCTGAAAGACTTCATCACCTGTGGCGATTATACTGAGCTCACTGAGGGGCGATTCGTTAGCGTCCAGTTTGAGGTCACAACCGATGGGGTGTTCACGCATCAGACCGACTACATCTCCTCGCTTTCTCTCCCCCCTGAGCACATCGGTTCCTCCTTCAAGCCCGCCGACAAGCCTCTGCCAGTCGGATCCACGCATGAGGATAACATGTCCCCCCCGCTTAACAGCAGGGGGGCCTCTCTTTTTTATACTCTGCTTGGTCAGGTTGGGTACGTTGCCAATTGTACTCGACCGGACATGGCCTTAGCATACTCCTACCTCTCTAGATTCATGGCAGCCCCCACCGAGCGCGCATTCCGACTCCTTTTCCAGATTTTCAGGTACTTGCGTACCAACTCCTCCCTCGGCATCCATATTCATGCTTTTGATTCCCCTGACGAGCTCACAGGCGTTGTGTATGGAGACGCCTCCTTCGGCAACACTGCGTCCCCCCACCCCCAGTCGGCTTGGATTCTGTTCATCAACGGCTTCCCTCTGATGCACAAGAGCCGCCGACAACCGCGCGTGGCTCGTTCCACAACTCGCGCAGAGTTTCTGGCTTTGAAAGATGCTTTGGACGCCGCCATCTACTTTACTACGTGCATACAACCGTTCTACAAGTCCATCCGCATTGGCATTGGCTGTGACGCCGCGAACGTTCTCTCTCTTCTGCTCTCTGGCGCTCCGTCTTCTGCAGAGAGAGCGCTCCTCCCTCTTGTGAAGGAGTTGAAGGACCGCGCGTGTATTGTCCCTGTTTTTGCCGCCACCGACCTTGCCGATAACCACCGCGTCAGTGTTTTCAAGGTTTCCACTGAGATAAACATCTCTGATGTTCTTACAAAGGCTCTGGACCTCGGACTTCTGACTCGTCACATGTGCAAGTCCCCTGTGGCATCTCCTGTCTTTCATGCCGAGATCGTTTCTTCTTTCCCTCCTCTTGTCCTTCGTGAGTGAATGATTTCTCTCTTTTTGCTCCCTCCGCTACCGCTGCAAGAAGAAAAAACCCCGTAATGTTCTTTCAGGTTGCCTAACCTTTCTTTCTTCCTATCGGCGTCCATCCATACATTTTTTAGTGCTTGGTGCGCCGTGTTGACTGCGTTTTATATCCGGTGCCGACTGCGCGCCAATTTTTCTCATTCGGTTTGGCGGCTCCCTTTTTTCTTCCCGCACATGCATTTACTGCGATCAATGCTGTGTTTCGTGTGGCCCAACCAGATCTATGCGTACGCATGTGAATTGATTTTGGCGTCAAGTGTTACTTCACGTATCCAAGTGTTGCTTGGGTTTGCCTTCTTTACTCTTGACGTGTCTTTCTCCCTTTTCAGACCAAAGTCGAGCATCTATAGCATCATCATCATCATCATCATACAGATATTTTAATCTGGCCCTATGCAAGGGCACTTTTCGGGGTCTTGTCATTCCGTCATGCATAGCGCAGCACGCAAGTCATTCGATTGCTCAATCAAACGTGTTGCTCGTGTTCTCTTCATGTTGATCTCGATTCAAGAGCAGCCCCTAGCTCTTGTCATTCAGTTTCTATTCCTTCTTTCAGACTTCAGCCTTCTGTCTTCTTCTAGTCTCTATCGATTCTTGATCTTCAGTCGCTCAACAGCTAGCTTCCTAGTCTCTGGTAGCATCTGTTGCCTAGCTACTGAACTTCTTGCTTATGGGACAGAACTCTGATCTGTTCGTTGAGCATGCTGTGAAGTATGGACAGAACAACTTGAGAACTCCGTACAGTTCGACGTCAGTTGCCTTCAACTTGTCCATTAATAATACAGACCATTATTGCGCAGGACGCAGGACACTCAAGGGTGTCCTTCAGGGCTGGCCTTCGGTTGGCATAGCAAGTAGGTAAGTGAGCGAGTGAGTGGGTGAGGTGAGTGAAGGAATTGAGTCAGTGAGTGAGTGAGTGAGTGAATGGATGAGTGAATGAGGTAAGTCTAACCTTCATCAACTCTGAAGATTTCAAGCTAGTGGCTGCTAGTCACTTTGAAAGTCTAGGATCACTTTAAAGTTTGTCTGACAATTTCAGTACACCTAACTTACTCAAACCATTTCATCACACCTATTATAACAAAATTATTTGTGTCACTGGTACTAGTGTATAGGGTATTGTGTCACAATTTTAATTGTGTCACACTATAGTTTCAGTGTGTATAGAAACAAGTGAATAAAAAAATAACGAATGATTGAATAACTTGAAATTATTCTCATACTTCCTGTACAAGCTGTGTACGAGGTAGTGAGAGGGCATATACGTTAAAATACGTGCAAAGTCCAGGATCCCCTCGGACTGCATTTTTTTCTTCGATCTTCACCAACAGATTCAGATCAAAAACAACGGACGGACAGCGTCATGGCAGAACACCAGAGCACTGAATCGCTTGCCTTTTTCGGTTGATCTATTTGATGGGATGAAAAGCGGATCTGAAGGAAGAAAAACGTTCAGTGAGTTCAGAGAGGAAAGCAGGACTGCATGCGTGTGTGAGTGAAAATCTGATTGCGTGCATACCGGACCCACACTGAGTTGAATTCAGATCAATCGATGATGCTCGAGTGCTATTAATATAACAAGTGCTGTGAAACACTCTCCCACGAACCCCGGTCCCAATCGCGCTAGCATGTTTCATTGCAGACTGCCTGCATGCGCATCGGAATCCTTCCCTCCTCCTTTCCGTCTCTCCTTCTCTCGGTCTGTCTGTCTGTCCATTTGTGAGTGAGAGAGAATCCAAATCCAAAGGATCATTCGATGGATCTGCCTCGGATGCTTGTGTTTTCAAAACAAAGCAGCCGCAGTTGTGGTGGTAGTGGTTGTGGTGGTGGTTGTAGTGGTGGTGGTGGTGGTGGTCGTCGTCGTCGTGGTAGTGGTCGTTGTTGTGGTTGTGGTAGTGCTCGTGGTGGAGGTGCTGGTGGTCGAAGTGCTGCTGGTGGAGGTCGAAGAGGTCGAGGAACTGGAAACTGTGGAGGTTGAGGTTGTGGTTGTGGAGGTCGTGGAAGAAGAGGAAGAGGAAGAGGTGGAAGAGGTGGAGGTGGCGTTGCCGAAACATTCAAAGTCCGCATTCCCGTTTCCGTCCTCCGTCACCGTGGCCAGCATCTCGGCGTCGGTCTTCAACTCACACTGCATGCATGCATACATCATGGATGGAAGCACTGATCCTCATGCATGCAGGAGGAAGGAAGGAAGGGAAGGCCGAGCAGTTGAAACAAAACTGCAACCGGCCATGTGTGCTGTCGTTCACAATTCAATTCAATGCGGTGGAACAGTGTCTATTTCAGTGGAAGGGGAGCGCTCGGTGGAGTGGAAAGAACGAACGAAGAGAAGCATGCAGGAGAATCAATGGAAGAAGCCAGCCAGGCATGCTCATTTGTTGCACATGGAGAGAGAGAAGGAAACAAGTTAGGAAGAGAAGCAAGCAAGGAAGGAACAAAGAAAGGCAGGGAAGGAAAA
>JAHBMJ010002680.1:2205-16863 GCA_018398765.1 Chromera velia | reverse complement strand
CCGTACAGTGTACACTCATCTGTTTTGTTTATCTTTCATCATTCTTTTCTACCATGTCCTGCCTACCGCACCTCTCTGCTCTTTCATTCACTGACAGTCATTCGTCTATTCAGTTACACTTCTCCTGCCATACATACTCTCTGCTCCTATGAAAGGCCTGTCTCACTCTTTCTTACCTACTTACCTCGATCCTTTCTCCTTCCTTTTCTCTCACTAAAACGTATACGCTGTCTCTTTACACTCTTTCTCCCTCTCCCACCTTCTTTCTCTCTCTCTCTCTCTCTCTCTCTCTCTCTCTCTCTCTCTCTCTCTCTCTCTCTCTCTCTCTCTTTCTCTCTCTCTCTCTCTCTCTCTCTCTCTCTTTCTCTCTCTCTCTCTCTCTCTCTCTCTCTCTTTCTCTCTCTCTCTCTCTCTCTCCCTCTCCCCCTCTCTCTCTCTCTCTCTCTCTCTCTCTCTCCATCCCTGCTAGCTCTGTACACCCAACCTCTGAACTAGCCTGCGTGCACCCTTACACTCAATGACCTACCTACCCATTCACCCAACTACTCATCCATCCATCCATACACACATACACACACACACACACACACACACACACACATACACACATACATACACACATACATATACATACACATACACATACACATATACACATACAAACACACACACACACACACACACACACACACACACATACACACACACACACGTACACACACAAAGAAGGGGGAGGGGGGGGGCAAAAAAAGGTCCAAATCGAAGAAGACCAACTTTCCGAGAAACGCCGCCCAGAGAGAGAGTCAGTCGCTCCAAGTAACCTGCAGAGACGGCAGAGACGGCAAAAACGTTTATTCAAGAACAAAAAGAAATCAAAGTCACACAGCTTACGATGCCCTGGCCCTTGAATTGTGACCAAATGGGCGTATACCACCTTAACGTACCTACAGACAAACACCTGCCGACACCCACTAACTCGCACACAGACAAACACTATGCCACCCTTTGCTCTTATATTTTACGCCATTGTCGCACGTCTGTCATCGACGCGCGTGTGCGCGATGAGAACGCTTACACCGCTTTCAGATAGGGCCTCACCTGGAGCTAGCCATTTTTTTTTTTACAAAAAAAAAAGAATTGAAAAATGAAAAAGAAAACCATACAGATTTATCCATATAGATCAGTCGATGTAAAGGATGGTTGAATGGTCACAATTCAAAGGCCAGGGCTTATATATCACTTTGTCTAAAAAATTGTCAGTATTTTTACAGAGACACACCCATTCTCAGGTGAGTGCCTTATCGATCACGTGACAGTTCACTCACGCAGCGGTACTTGAAAATCATGCACGTGTGCATGCATATATATATGCGGATCGATCGAAGGAATTTTTATGCGAATTACCGATACTTCTCACGGCCTCGGATTTACCCGAGCTGCCCTCCGAGGACGCACAACTTCATTCTCGCGCGCGCAAATGCGCGCGAACAGACTTGTATTATTGCATGTTATCGTACGTCTTAATTAATGTATATATTGGTCATACATGTAAACTGTAAACGTATATATATACGTACGTGTGCATGTACGTACGTGTGCATGTACGTATATATTAAAGCTTGCAGCAAGCAGATCAAAGCTATAGTTGAGCTGAAGAAGTGCAAAAGTCTTCTACAAGTCGTGAGAGAACACCCAAGGCAGGCCGAGAAAGTCCCGGGAAGATCGAAGACAAACCGATCAAGGAAGGCGAGTACATAGGTCAGCCCTTTTTGTCGGTGCATGTCCATCCATGCGAACACGCACATCTTCATGCGTGTGTATACTTCGTCGCTGGTCCCGGATCTGTTCGACTGAATGTTAGGGCCTGAGCGTACATGCCGCTGCCGATCAGATGACAATTAACTGGATGACATAGTCGCCGAGAATCCAGCCAGCTGTCTTGCATGCAATCGAGATCCAAGTCTGCTGCCTCAAGTAGGAGAGGAAACCTTCGTTCGAACACGAATGGCCGTCTATCTGGGCTGAAATGAGCCCTTCTGCACCTATGTGCACCTATATTTCACACATTCGTCTGCCTCGGATGTAGGCGCTCAGTCTGCATGAATGTGTGTGTGTGTGTGTGTGTTCCATGGTATGTCCCGTCTGTGTGTCTGTCTGCACATACACCTGTCGTCTATGCACCCTTCCTGCCTCCCTGCCTGTCTGACTGTCTGATTTCCTGCGTGTCTGTCTTCTTGTCACCTTCAGGACTGTTTGCATGGCTGCCGAAGTGGGTGCGTCTGCGTTCCTCTGTGCACAACCGCCCGCTTGGCCGCCTGCCTGCGCGCATGTCTGTCTGCTTCTCTCCCTCCTAGCCTACCTGCCTACCTGCCTGCCTGCCTACCTGCCTGCCTGCCTACCTGCCTACCTACCTGCCTGCCTGCCTACCTGCCTGCCTGATTGATGATTGGTTCATGAACTCACTCACTGATTGATGGACCCAGATTGCTCCCAACATGTGTGTGTCTTTTCTTTCAACATGCAGCGAGGAGAGGAGAGGAGAAACTCTGCGAAGACCACGGCAATCCAATAAAAGTAGAAAGAAGAGAAGCAAGGAAAAGGACCTGGAAAGAGAAAAACTTAAAAGAAGTCCCTCCTTCCCTCCCAGCCAGTCAGCAAGTCAGGGAGGGAGGATGGCAGCAAGTGTGGAGCAGAAAGAGAAGACCACGGGGGGGAGAGGATTGCAGGGTCTCTCAGAGGACCGGGTCTTTGAACTACAGGAGGAAGTTGTGGCCCTCAGAGAAGAGGCCAATGTCAGTCAGTCAGTCAGTCCCTTCATCACTCAGTAAGTGAGTGAGTGTGTCCGCCATGCACTTCTTTCCTTGTCACTTGTATGTGTTGTCAGAGATTTGATTGCATGCACAGAGACGTGCACTGGCAAGGAAACACACAGACCGAAAGAGAGACCGGGAAAGAAGTCGACTAGTTCAGAACATTCGTTTTCCGTGTGCGTACTCAAAAGGTTTGTTTTTTCTGCGGGCATGCCTGAACATTCTCCTGCCATATAAGAAGCATTTTCATGCAGAAACTTTCATTTTTGATATTTTGTTGTGTTTGTTTGTTTTGTTTGTGCAATAATGCAGGCAAGGCGCCTGCTTGCTTTGGCGGCGCAGTCTATTAGGGGGGAGTACCACACCGTGCACAATGTGCGTGCGTCAGTCAGGTAGCGGCATGCAGAGCAGAGCAGCCTCCTGATCGATTCCAGGCAGGCACGTTTTTGTTGAACTCAAATCTGTAGTGGGGGAATGTGGGATTGCGCGTGTTTGGCTCTGTCTGTCAAAAGGTCTCTTTTGACTCCTTCCTGAACCCCCCACTCTCCCTCTCTCTCTCTCTATTGCGTGTGTGTGTGTGTGTGTGTGTGCGTGTGTGTGTGTGTGTGTGTGTGTGTTTGTGTGTGTGTGTGAATGCCGTGGATGAGACTTCTTTCTTTCTGTGCCTGGCTGATTGGTATGATTGAAGGCGTTCTTGGCGTTTGACCGTAACAACGACCGCGTGTTGTCGAAGGAGGAGTTCGAGTTCGGGTTCTGGGCCCTCGACGGCGTCCGGAACGAGTGGCTGCTCTCGACGTCGGCACGGGACGCCGTCTGGAGACTGGTCGACGTGTCAGTCCGTCTGTCCGTCTGTCCGTCTGTTTGTCTGTTTGTCTGCGTGTGTGTTCCTTTGCTTGTGTGTGTGCTCCTTTCGTATTCCTGCAGACATCCGCTGGTACCTGACGCCATTTCTTTCTGAACATTTATACCATCTTTCTTAGTCTGCAGCTAGCAAAAGGGTATGCAGACATCCAGCTGTTTTTTTTTTTGGTAAACGTGGGAGAGGGACGGAATCACTGTAGGTTTCCTCCCAAAGCAAAGGGACACGACGGTGGCTGCTTTTGTATTCGGTGAATATGTTGTTGATTGATTGACAGACTTCTTCCTACACGCATCGTGGGAGCCTACGACTGTTCGGTCTCGCTTTCTCTTTTTGCTGCGCTCTTTCCTCTAAATTCCAGGCAGGAGGGTCAACGGGTGTGGCCTTCACAGAACATGGAGAGACTTTTCAAGTGTATCTACAGATGTTCTAGAGGACCACAATCGGTGCTTTGTGTTTCAAATGCGTGCGTGGGGTGCTGATGCGTGCTGGCCTGCAGGCAAGGGAAGGGATTTGTGACTTTTTCGGAGTTCAGCAAAGCAATGGACGTCCACCAGAGCATCGGGGGAGGGGGGGGACAGAACGCCTCGGAGGTCGTGAGGGCAGCGGAGGAGAGGGACAAGGCCGTCGCTGCTGAACGGCGCCTGTCAGTCAGTCAGTCAGGCAGGCAGGGAAGGAGGGAGGGAAGGAGAAATGGAGGGAGCTGGACACTTTTTGCTTTTTTGCTTTCTTGGAATCACTTTCACTCGATCTGGTCAGCTGTGCATTTGTGGAGAAGTAGAGATCAGAAGCGCATCGGTGATTTGCGTGTATTTGTTGGTGAAGCAGACAGTCGAGCGCTTGGTCAGAAAATCACTTTTGGACCAACAGAAAAAGACACCCAAAATCGATCTATCTATCTATCAATCAAATATCTTCTATCTCTGCAGCATCCGAAAGTGGGGCGACATCGTCAGACCCCGATCGCCCATTTCCCCCCGCAGACAGAGACAGCTGAAGCAGCAGCAGCAGCAAAGCAAAGGAGGCAGCCCTGGAAGACAGCGGAGTGCAGGGGCGTCCCCGCGGAGGCAGAGAGGAGACGCCGCCCGTCAGAACGCAGAGACGGCTGCGGGAGAGAGGAGACGGATGCTGGCGGGGAACCACGGGATTCAGGAGTCACAGGTAGGTGCATGGGCACGTGGGGGGCATGGCTTGCTGCATCGAAAGTGATCGTTCTCAAAACGTAAGGGAGCTCCAGGGGAACGAGGGACGACGCAATTCGAATGGACGAAATGCACTTGGCGGCACAAATCACAGACCCAATTCCCTCACGTGCACCGACTCATCAGCTTGGCGCTTTGTTTTGTCTTTGCCAGGAGAAGGGAAGATCGAGAGCGGAGAGTGACTGTAACGATCCTACAATCAGAGTGTCACTTATGACAAAACTCTGACTATGCTTCTTATTATTCTTCCTGGTGATTCAGAGAAAGCAAGAGAGAATGCTTGTTTGCGAAATCGTCAAGCAGCCCGTGTGTGTGTGTGTGCCATGGCTTCTCATTCGATTGCGTTTGCCTGCCTGCCTGGATGCCTGCTTGCAGATGGTCGCCGAAACTCTGCTTTCAGATTTGTGCGGTCAGATGGAAGCAGTGAGGACACTAGCTGATGTGGTCGCTCAAGTGGCTGCAGCTGCGGTCAGTCTGTCGGCACGCTAATCTTCCTTCCTTCCTTCCTTCCTTCTTTTCTTGTTCCCTTTCACATGAACAGTTTGCGAAAGAAGCACAAGAGGAGAAGAAGACTGGAGAAAAGAGTGACGCAGTCAAACACGAGGAAAGATCTTTGCTGTACTGTTCTGAATGAAAGAAGTACGTTGTGCGCATCCATGGGTGCAGGGGCAGCCTGCATCAGGATCGGAGGAGGAGCAGGAAGAGGCGATCATCGGGTTGGCGTTGAGCAGGGCGGCTGATGCTGCCCGGTCGGAGAACATCGCAGTTCTCGAGGCGATCCTTGACGGGACTGCGGAAGAATCTGATTCTGCCGCCTTTATTCAAGGGGGAAAGGGGGAGGAGAGGAAACGGGAGAGAGACCCGTCGGAGGGATGCGCAGGGGGAGTCCCGAGACATTTGAGAGAGGTCTCGCCTCTGAAACTGCCCCGGTCTGTCTGTCTGTCTGTGTGCCTGTCTGTTACCAATGTGTGTTTATCCTTGTGGCATAAACTGAGTGAGACACGCATCAAAATTTCAGCAGTAAATCCTGGCCTTGATCGATGAATGTCTGAATGCACGTTTTTCTACATGATGATAGCACTCAGAAACAAATGTTGACGCACGCCCATGCACACCCGCATGCATGCAGACCTCCTCGGAACCAGAAATCGGGAGCCCTCGGTCGGGCTTCACCCCTCTGTCAGGCTGCAATCGAACACTGGGGGCGGGCGCTCTCTTTTCAACGGTCACAGTCACCCACCAGGGAGGCGGGGGGGGGGCACAACAGGAAACCAGAAGACAGGTTTGTCTGTTTTCTGCATTTGTTGATCTCTTTCTTTCTTTATTTATTTATTTCCTTCCTTCCTTCTTCTTGTTTTGTTCCTCCTTATTCCTCTGCTTTGTTGCCCCTTCTTTCTCTGCTCTGACTTTGCCCCTTCACGCGTATTTTCCTCCTGCCTTCCCGCTCCCCATCTTTCCAAGTCCTGTCTGTGCATTCAAATAGACTTAATTGTCGTGACAGGGAATGAATGCGGACCGGACCGCTCTTCTCCTGGGAAAAATCACGATGAATTGAACGCTTGATCGTCCCCTTCCTTCATTTGAAGGAAGGAAGATTTGTTGAGAAACAAACCGTCCTTCCTCAAAGCTTTGTTCCGTCAGGCCATTAATCCGGCCTCTCTCTTCAGATTCCTTGAAAGGGTTGTCTGCTTTTCGCCCTTTTCACTCACTGCCTTGTGCCCTCCCTCCCTCTCTCTCTCCTTTTCTCTCTCGCGCACTCTCTCTCCCTCTTTGTGAGTGAGTGAGTGAGTGAGTGTGTGTGTGTGTGCATACGTCCATTCTCCCGACCCCCTAGCCTATTGAATGCACGCATGCATACATGCAGCTGTGTGTTCTCGGGGGCCAACCTGATCCCCTACCCAGGGGTGGACCTAGATGAACTCTACAGAACCTTCGCACTCACACACACCTCTGTAGCAAAGAGCGAAAAGCAAGCCCGGCTGCGGCGTCGAGAAACAGAAGCGCTGCAGAGATCCGAGAAACAGCAGCAGCTGGCAAAAAGCCTCTCCGAACAGCCCCCCCCTCAGATTTTTTCAAGAGGTGGCTGGGGTCCTGAGGGTGCGTCTCTTCCTTCCGACGGAGAACAAAAGCTCCGCCGGCCGCCACCTGTTGTCCTGTCTCACCTTCACAAGCCAAAGCACCAAGAGACCGTGAATGCTAACAACAAAGACGTGCTTCCTCGGTCGGCGGCTGTCTCTGTGAGATCGCATACGGCCAGAAGGGCCAGAGAGAGAGAGGCCGCTACAGCAGGGCGAGCAACAGCAAGTGTTCCAAGGGAGGACCACCATTCAGTTGGAGGCTCAGCAAGGGGCAGAGCGGCCAGGCCTTCTTATTCTAGTTCGGTTCCTCCGCCTGCCTCCGCCTCCAGATACCAGACAAGAGAAAGGTCAGCGGAGAGAAAAAAAAAACAATTCTGCCAGATAGTGGGCTTGATTTTTTGTTTTCGCATTCAGAAGTAGGCAGGCAGGGCCCCCTCCTTCGTTCAGCAGGCAGGGCCCCCTCCTTCGTTCATCAAGAGCTTTCCTTCTCTTCTCTTGTCTTCTGTTCTCTTCTCTTACCAGTCAGTGCCTTTGCACCCCGCTTCGTTAACCTTTCCACCGAGTTGGCTTCTGTCTCAATGCGCTCAATCCTTTCAGCACCAGAACTCTCGATCTTCCCGTAGGAGGAGGCGCAGTCACTAGCACTGCGTGTTCAGTGCTTCCTTTCGCGTTGGTCTCGCTGAATAAGCAGATTCAGTGCTTCCTTTCGCGTTGGTCTCGCTGAATAAGCAGATTCAGTGCTTCCTTTTGCGTTGGTCTCGCTGAATAAGCAGATTCAGTGCTTCCTTTTGCGTTGGTCTCGCTGAATAAGCAGAGAGCAAACATCAGTGGTGCCGGGGGAAAAGACACAGTTAATTGTCGAATCAGGCGAGGAACAAAGGACGAAATGGCCGGAGTATAGCATCACACAGAGAGAGACAAAGGATCGATCTTTATATGCGGGCTCACAGGCCGTATGCACAAGCGCAATGCACCCTGTCTGCATGTGTCCATGTCTGACAGATTGACTGATGATTCACACTTATTTTCTTTGCACTGCAGACTCTCGAGGTCGCCTTCTCGAGCTTCGTCTGTGCGTCAAGCAGCGCGCTTGCGCCACTTTTCCTCGGGTAAATCGGGTCTCCTCGTGCACCCAGCAGCAGGCACCTCCCCCCCTCAGATAGTCGGTACTAGAGGGGAGAGTCCCCTCAGAAGGGGGAGCTCAGTGAGCAGACAGACGACTAGGAGGAGCAGAAGTCGCAGCAGAAGCCGGGTGCTCGCATCCAATTCTGCTTCTGTGTCTCCAACTTCTCCTCAGCAGAGAGGACACGGAAGAGACAGAGACAGAGACAGAGAAGGGAGGTCAGGGGAAACACAGGAGGACAGAAGCAATGTCAGGGAAAGGGAAAGGGACAGGAAAGACACGACGCCAACCCCCTCACGAGAACTGCTGCCCCCTCACTCGATGCCTCCTTCACCAAGAGAGCAGAATCCCACACCACCAACGCTGCCCGCAGTAGCTCCAAAAGAGAGAGAGAATGCAAACAACCCACATTATTCTTTTTCCCCAACCCACCCACCCCCTCCGATTCCAATCATCCAGAAATCCATTGAGACCCAAAGTCAAACGCCCACAAAGATTATCCAACAGCCAGCAGAGGTACCCGGATTTCACCAACACCCCCAACCTCTTCCTCAGCCCCTCTCCATGCCCATGCCTAATCCTACCACACCCATCGTTCAGCCTCAGCCTGCAGTTTTGCCCCCTCACTCACCTCAGCTGTCTGTTCCCTCCCCTCTCCCTTTCTCACCCCCGCAACGCGGAATCCTCCCAATCCAACAACCTCAGGTCATTCCAGCTCCTCATCTGAATCCTTCTCCTCTTCCACACACACCGCCTCTTCCTGCAACAATGACAACAATGAAGTACATTGCAGCTCCAGGTCCGCCTGCAGGAGGGCCCCCCCTTGCACCTCTTCAAGCCCCCGTTACCCCTCTACCGACTCAGCCTGGGGTGCCCCTTATGCATCCGGATCTGCAACCTGCCCCCGTGGCACCGTCCCGGGGGCCCGTCTTCAACCCCCCCGGCCGCGTCGAAGTTCACACACCCCCCACGTACCCCTCCCCCGTGACGGGGTCCCCAGTGACTCCCACCCCTGTGACTCACTTCCCTCCTCCCGTTTCACCCCAGCCCCTCCCAGTTGCTGCTACGCTCCCTCCTCCAGCAGGAACAATGGTTCCTCCCATTGGTCCATTCCGCCCCCCCGCCCCCCCTCAAGCTTCCATATCCGTGCCGACCTCACCCGAGAGAAGGAGACTGCTGGCAAACCCGAACGCACCCGGCATCGTCCTGCCCCTGCCACCCCCAGCCGAGCAAGCTGCCCTCTCACCGCTCTTTTCGGGGCCCGCCCCCCTGCTCTCTTCCCCTTCCCAGACAGTCCCGATCCCTGCAGCCGCTCCACCACACCAGATTCTCCTACCTCCCCGCCACACAGTCACTGAGGCCATAATCGACCGTCAGCTTCTAGTCAACCGGAGGGAAACAATTGGGGGCACTGACGCGGTCGTGTCCTTCAACGCTCCTCGGAGGTCGACCTTCATTACAGGCACGCCTCTGGATGCGCGTGCGTCAATCCTACCGGTCTCGGGCACAGTCACCCCCGGCATTGTTCCATTCGCACTTCCTGCACCCAGAAGATCCACGCAGATGATCACCTCAGCAGCAGCACAGCTACCCCGAATGCACTCAACAGTTCACGCTCCTCCAATTGCGCCTCTGCTCACTTCTGCAGTCGTGCAGGGTCCGCTGGTATCTTTCCAAGGCACTCCCCCCTCTGTGCCTGTGCCTGTGCTTCCCCCGGGCCCGGTCCCCGTCCTGCAGACCTCCGCAGCAGGCGCAGGACCCCTTCCCTTCCGGAGCCCCTCTGCCCCCCCCATCAGACACACCATCCACTCCCCCCCTCTCCCTCTGTCTGTACACCCAGCTCCCCTCGTTTCCACAGTCACAACCGCAAAAGTACCCGTCCCCTCCCCGACATACTCAGCGCCCCCCCCCCGGACAATCACCTCAGAAGAGCAGCAGGACGAGGACGAGGATGAGGAGGAGGAGGAGGAGACAGAGACGGAGACAGCGACGGATGCTGACAGGCAGCACGTCAAGCAAGAAGACCGCGCAGAGAGTGCATCGAGCCCCGCGAAACGCAATAGAACAAAAGCAAAAGCCACAAAACCGCAGCATCACGTCAGCCCAAAGCAAAGAAGCAACCCGAGAGGGTGGGGGGACATTTCAGAGTGCGGCAATGAAACCCACACGCACCGCAGTTGGTTTTCTCACAAAGATCAGCAGCAGAAGAGCAAATCTCACGGTCGGGGGAGGAAGGAAGGGTCACCCTCGGAAGCAGACTCTCGGACGTCTCCGTTTCTGAACCACCAGAAAGAGTTTCTGAGGCGCAGTTCAAAGAACCCAGACAACATCGGACTCGCACGGAGCGAGACCCTTGCAAGATCTATTGTCTCTACAGTGCGGCCTCCTTTCGGCACCTCGACAGGTCTGTCTGTCTGTTGGTCCAATCACATTCGAGTCCGCATATCTAATCTGAGTGTGTTGGTTAGGGGATTCGAGATTGTGGTGGCTGCTCCTGGCATTTTATGTCTAAAATCTGATCTGTAAGGAAAATCAATCACGCTTTGGAAGCAGTTGTGTCCACTCTCCCGCAGTTGGGCCTTTTCTTTTTTCTTTTCTCTTCTCATCCCCATGCAACCTTTTTCCTTCGACACTCCCTCCCTCCGTCTTTCTAGAGAAACCGGAAAAGGAGGGATCCAGGCAAAGGACCCGGAACCAAGATAACATCAGAAGGAATGATCTCTCCATCAGAACTTTTCATCGATGCTTCATACAAAACAACAGAGATGCCCCTGTATTCATGTATTAATACAAGCATGCATTCGTGAATCAACAACGCATGCATGCATGCATGCAGGTCTTCGAGGCGGCACAAAGGGAACTCGGGGATCTTGGCTGCTGGCCGGCACCGAGTTGAAGGCATGGAAGCCCGACTTTGTGCTCTCTAGAGTCTGTGCCACACCGCCAGAGTCCAGAAAGGGGTCACCAAAACGTAAAGCAAAACGCTCAAAAAGCAAAGGAGCACAAAAACGAGCACTTTCCTCATCGCCGCTCCGTTCCTCACACCCACACACAAACGTGCACGTAGAGCACCTCAGAGAAGAAAAGGAAGAGTCCGTTCTTCTCCCCCCCGCAAGGAAACCTCCCGTACCCTCGGCACCCCGGGCGTCCCAACGGAAACGTTCCAACCATCTCTCTCAGCACTCCAGTCAGGCAGACCGACGTGTGACCTCTCCTGCAAGGATGGTTGCTGGAAGTGAGATGAGAGGAGGATCTGTGTCTTGCCAATCCAAAGAAGAGACCATGCAGCAGGGCGGGGGCAGAAGAGAAGGGGGGCGAGAGTCCGTCTCCCTCTCCGTCTCCGTCTCGGGGGGAGACAGGGAAGCGATCGCTGCAAGGGTGCGTGCTTCGAGGGCACAGCCTCTTCCCGGGTACCGCCGCCGCTCTTCTGTCTCCGTTTCTCCGCCGGAGGGCCCGCTTCCCATTGCAGAGGCCATGGACAGAGACAGAGGCGGGTCTTCTTCCTCATCTTTTGTCGCACAGCCCCCTGTGCCATTATCGCAAACCCCACAGACAATCACAGATTCGAGATCCAGGTCTGCCACGGCTTCGGCATCTGCCTCAGGAGGAAGAGGTGGAGGAGGGGAAGGGAAAGAATCCGGCCCCGGTTGGCGTCGACAAAGCGGGAGAGGTGAGTACGTGAGTTTTATTGTTCTCTCTGTTTTCTTTCTTTCTTCGTATTGAACGAAGTCACTTTTTCTTATCTGCCTGCCAGAAAAAATCAATTTTCCCGGATCATGCATATGATGCTAGCTGCAGCAACGTACGAGTGAGTGTCTATCAGGCAAGCAGGCATAGAGGCCCCTCCCTTTTGCTCTGGTTCGATGGTGCGGGTGGGTCTCTCTCTTGCACATCGCTGAAATGACCGAAAGAAGAATCGGCATTTCATGCCATTCCCTTCGTCTTCTTTCTGTATTTCTTTCTTTCGTTCTTTCTTTCATTCCTTCATGGGCAGTCGACTGCAGCGGTCAGCTTTGTTTGAGAGATATCCTGGCGGCATTGTCTGTCTGTCTGTCTGTCTGTTTGGTTGCATGGTCGGAAGGGGGCACTGCATGCTGTTTCTCTTTTCCTTCGGGTGCGGTTCTTCCCTTCTCTTCTTTTTTTGTGTTTCATGTCAATCTGTACAAATGCTCATTTCTGATTCTGCCCCCCTATTTCGCCCCCCCCTCCCTGTGTGACTGAAAGAAATGAAAGCAGCTTCGAGCGCCCAGCCGCCGCCTCGACGTGAAAGTGTCCGAGAGAAGGAGAGGCAGCGGAAGGCTAGCAAAGCAAGCACACAGGGACGTCGGAGCTCAGCATCACCTAAACAGCAACAAAACCCTGTGGCATACAGGGCAGTTCCCGTCCACGTCGATGGCTTTCCGGCTGTAGGAGTGGGGGGAGGGCAGCAGTGGGGGGCGGGGGGGTCCTCCTCGTCCTCCTTTGCCGGGGTCCCTCCATCTTTTTCTGCAGCTGGTGCTCCGGGGGGGCTGCCACACGAGGACGCTTCTGCAGGCATACAGGAACACCCGGTACCGACAGACAGCCTCAGCGCAGAAGGGACCCCGACCTTTCTCCGCATTCCTCCAGGAGCAGGGGGAGGCGGGCACAGGCAGCACTCTGGAGGGTCACAGAGCCAGCTCTCGGGGGGACCTTTGCCGGGGTCTTCTGCTGAGGTGAGGGGGCCCGCGGTCAGTCTGGACTCTCTGGCGGCGGCCATGGCCACGTTACAGCAAGCGGCAGCCCTACAAGCGTCAGGCTCTGAGGTTCTCTCTGCTGCGCCCCGCTGTTTTGATCTGGAGGTTGCAAAGCGGCACATGATGACACCACAAAGGAACAGCAAGCAAAGCGTCACTCCCCCTATGCGGCCTGGATCTGCCCCCACAGGGGGTGCAGAGAGGAAGAAGAGTGCTGCCTCGACGGTGGTTTCTGGTTCAGGAGGAGTCGGGGGGAAGGGAAGCACGGTGTCCCGCAGAGAGAGCCAGAGCCAGCCTGAGGCAACAGCTGTGGACCTAGGGATGACTGCCCTGAATGCGATTCTGCAGAGTCAGATAGAGGCTCTGAGCATTGTGGTAGGAGGGTCTGCAGGCTCAGGAGGCGCATCTGTGCAGGTGGCAGGAGGAGAGGGGGGAAGGAGGCAGTCGTCACAGAGTGTTTTCACAGCTCCGTTGTCTGCTCTGGGGGGCACTGGCAGAAACGGAAATTCGATTTCTGTGTCTGCGCCCCCTGGGGGTTCCCCTGTGTCGGGGTCAATGATTGTGCCGACAGCAGGGAAGGGGAAGGGAAACGAGCAGGAGAAGGAGGAGGAAGAAGAAGAGGGTGACGAGTGGGAAGAAGAATTTGAGGAGGAGGAGGAAGAGCAGAACACAGCAGGGCAATCCTCTTCCGAGAATTTTATCAACGAGGCGGCAGACGAACCAGAGGAAGGCAAACCGAGGAGAGCATCTGTCTTGTCAAAGAAAAAGAAAAGCTTCCCTGCTTACATTCCTGTGCCCCCATCTAACGGAACCGACCTCCCCGACAGCACACCTCTCGCTCTTCCCTTCCCTCCCGCACCCCCTGTGCAAGACTCAGTCAACGTACCTGCCCCCGCACATCAACGCACCCCAGGAAAGACAAAAAAAGCCGACCACGCAAATAGAGGGGAAGTACCGACTGACAGCAGTGTGGGGGGACTTCTGGAGGATGCCAAGCGTGTGCAAGTCCCCGTCACGCAGGCACTAGAGGCTCAGGCAACGCGACAGTCACTCGCCCGCTCTGCATCTCCCCCGTGTACACATACAAAATCACAGGAGGCAGCTGGAGTGATATTAGCACAACCGCAACAGCCCTCTTTGAGAATCAGCTCACATCAGCAGCAGCCTCATCTCACTCACTCGCACAGGTTCGTTGTCAATCCCACCCTCGGCCTCGGCCTCGGGGGGGCCCTCCCTTCTTCTTCCTCAGCTGTACCCCTCCAAACAGAGACCCTAGTGCTCCCTCCCAAAGTCCTTGCCCCAGCCTCTCCCCTGCCTGTCGCGGTCCTCCCTCAAGCCGCACCCTCAAGCACCGTGCAGGAGACCAGAGCGGTGCAGCCAGGCGGCGGAGTGAGTGTAACGCGTGCAGACCCCCGGCGGTCGACGATCATCCTCCCCGGCGGTCCCCGGGCCATCGCCTCTGTCTACAACCTTCCTCGACTGCAGCAGCAGGTCTGTTTGTGCGTGCATTTATTTTATTTATATATATGTGTGTTCTGTATGAAAGGGCATCGCCTTTGTCTACAACCTTCCTCGACTGCAGCAGCAGGTCTGTTTGTGCGTGCATTTATTTTATTTATACACACACGTATATGTGGAGAGAGAGAGAGAAACAAACGTATATGTCTGTATAAATGTATCTTGTAGATAGTGTGGAGTCTGAATCAAAAACAGATAGACGCATAGAGAGATAGAGATAGAGATGGAGAAAGACGGATAGATGGAGACACACACACGCACACACAGAGAGAGATAGAGATGGAGAAAGACGGATAGATGGACACACACACACAGAGAGATAGAGAGAGATAGAGAGAGATAGAGAGAGAGGG